>JAJONR010002813.1:0-120174 GCA_029582245.1 Solanum etuberosum
TCTTTCTTCAAGCTCAATTCCTCTTTCTTCATTCTGAATTCCTCTTTCTTCAAGCTCAATTCCTCTTTCTTCATTCTGAATTCCTCTTTCTTCAAGCTCAATTCCTCTTTCTTCATTCTGAATTCCTCTTTCTTCAAGCTCAATTCCTCTTTCTTCATTCTGAACTCCTCTTTCTTCAAGCTCAATTCCTGTTTCTCCAGGCTCAATACTTATTTCTTCAGTCTCAGCAATTGTTTCTTTATGCAACTCAGGCACCTCTCTGCATGTTGGTATTTCCATGCCAGGAGACTGGGTGGAGTTATCAGTGTCACCATGTAAACTACTTTGTTCAACTGGGGGAACCACCTCACACATTTTTGACTCTTCCAACACCTGGCAAACTTCACTAATTGATGCACATACCGTTCCATTTGGAGCAATGTAACTTTTCTTAACCTTACTACTCTCCCTTTTGAGTTCAAATCTCCAGCCTGTCCATAACAGATGCTTCTTAAATTTTTGTATGGAGGACATAGATGGCATACACTTAGTTATTAATTTTAGGCGAGAGTCAGGTTCACCAGACAGTGACTGTCGAACAAATTTCTTCTTCTTTGTAGCAAGTCTTCCCCTGCGACTCTTAGAATTCACACACTTGCCATTGGACAAAATACCAGCAATGTGATGACTAGACGGCTTCTTAAATTCTTTTATCAGGGTTGCTTCTGGGCAAGAGTCAGGTTGACCAACCAGTGTTTGCCCTTCAAATTTCTTCATCCTTTTAGGAGGTCTCCCTCTGCGAGGCTTAGAATTCTCCAAAGTCTGTGTGGTACTAGACAAAATACCTGCAGTGTCATCACTAGGCGACTTCTTAAATGTTTCTGTTGAGGTTGTGTCTGGGCAAGAATTTATCTTCGTCTTTGTACGAGGTCTCCCTCTGCAAGCCTTAGAATTCGCTATAGTCAGTGGCTGACTCTTGGTATTGGATAAAATACCTGCAATGTCATCAGTAGGCAGAAGTAAAACATAGAAATCATGTGTGGTGATACAGACGAATATTCTAGGAGGAAATGAACTATAATTATCAATACCACTCAATAGAACATCCTCTGTGGCAGGTGCAGACTCCTCCGAAACAAGTTGCTTCTCTACAGGTTGAAGATCCGAAATATCCTGATCCAAAGGCTGTTGAAGATTGAGAACATCCTGATCCACAGGCTGTTGAAGAGGGGAAACATCCTCGAATATCTTCTCCTTAATTGTTTTTGTCGAGTTTGCCTCTCGACAAGAGTCAGGTTTACCAACCCGGGTCTGTCCCTTGAATTTCCTCTTGACTTTTCTAGGTCTCCCCCTGCCACGCTTAGAATTCGCAAAAGTCGGTAGTTCACTCTTGGTACTGGACAAATTACCTGCAATCATAGAAATCATGTAGTGATACAGACAAATCTTCTTTTTAGCTAGGAGGAAATGAACTACAAATCATTACCAGTCAATGGAACATCCTCTGTGGCAGGTGCAGACTCCTCCGAAACAAATAGCTTTTCTACAGGTTGAAGATCGGAAACATCCTGATCCATAGGCAGTGTGGCCGCACTATCTAATGTACAAGCAGCTTCAGTAAAGGGTGCAAAATACATTGTAGGGTTCAGTTCAGCTATAAAGGCAGGTTCTGAAAATTCGAGCAACTGACATCCCTCTCCAAAGATCTCTGAGGAGTTCAGTTCAGAAAGAAAATGCTTGACAGTTAACTTGGTACTGTCATGCACAACTTCCTTCACTAATTTCCTCCAAATATCTTTCGAAGAAGATGTCCACTGCTTGAGATGTTCATCAAAATCATCCTTCAGCTGCACTTCATACCAAATTTGTTTCACCGAGACTAAGAGTGGGTTTAGCTTCTCAATTTCCTCAATCACTTGAAGGAAAGTCCATGAACCACGAGGCGTCCACTCTTCTGTAACCTCATCCCAGTCTTGAGATATACGCAACTTGTCTAGCTTTGCCTTCATTTCATCACCCAATTCTGGGAAGAAGACCTTTCTCTCCTCATGACCTTCCTCACGGTCAAATAATACACCCTCCCACCACGCATCTTGGTAGAAACAATCGACACACTGACCATAAGGCCAGCTGTCATATTTACATGGGGGTGGTGATGGCCTGATCATACCACATTGATGAACTGGCCGTTCATCAACAGGTAGTATCCCATCAATTATTGGAGAAGTGTTTACCACTTCAACCAACTTACCAGAGCCCCGCTCTGACCATATAAAATCATATTCAACTTCACGAATCAAATCACTACAACTAACCACAGTACCCAAATGCCACGAACCCAAAAATCCATCTTCAACACTCTTCACCTGCATAAACCACAATTCAGTAATTAATGAGGTGAAAAGGTTAAGGCCATGAAACAACAATCTTGACCCATCACATACACTTTACAGCCTTCAAAACACCCAAAACAAACCATGTGCCATTTTTGAACTAACAATTGAAAGGGAAATAGCATTGATGCTGAGATAAAAACTTTGTATGCACAATCAACAACAACAATAACAAAAAACTCAGTCTAATCCCACAATTGAGGTCTGAGACCGAAAGACCCTCGACTAAACAAACAGCGAAAAAGAGGCAATTGAACTTTGTATACACAATGAAACCCCAAAAAATTAAACTCCTTGACTAGTTCTGTCTAATCATTCCAGTCTCCTTCACATCCAATTTTTTTTTAAAAATCCCACTTTCAACAAGCTGTTATCCACTGTTATACAAATGTACATAGAAAAAAGAAGAAGATATATAGATAAAACACCAATGTGGGTAAATCAAAATCAACTTAAAGAAGCAATTTTTAACAAAACGTTATAACCAATGAAACCTAAAAATCAAAACCCAAAATTCAATCTGCCCTCATTTTATACACCATATACATATACAACATTTATTAAAATTCAAAGAATCAAACCTCATTTGCTTAACCCAAAATTCTAATTAACAAAAATGTTGATCAAAACCATTCTTTTTACTGATTAATCTTTCATTTCCAACAAAGAAGAAATCATATCTGAACTGAAAAAAACAAAATTCAGATGCTTAGATCAATTCAAAACCAAAACAGAAATGAATCAAAAAATCGAAAAAAAAAAAAAAAAAAAAACTGAAAACAGAGCATTTTAATCACCTCAACTTTTTGATCAACACCCAATTTCCGATGTGCTCCTCTGTCAACTTTGTGCTTTCTTTTCCTCATAACTCGCTCAGGTTCGGCCGCCATTGAAGAGTAAAACTTCCTTTGAAAGTGATAGGGGAGTGATGGGGTTTATCAGTTACACTATCAGTTTTCCAAATTTGGTAGAGATTTATATTTTTATATATATATAAAAATAAAAATTAAAAAAAAAACCTGTATCTAATGGTTTTAATTCAATCGCGAATTTGTCGGGTTACATTTTGTCTTTCTCTTTACAAATTGTAAGCTAAAAGGGAAAAAATATTAGTACACTCTGTTTTGTTCTTCCGGTTTTCTCCCTGAAATATATATATTTGAAAGGAGTTGACATGCAAGACCATCATTTTTGTTGTATATCCCAAAAGAGAAATTATATATTTGTACTATATATTTACTTTCATCAATCTTATTTCTTGTGTTGTTTCAATAAGTTGATATGTTATGTTTTATAAGTTTGATTGTCGGTATTTATATTGGAATTTTGATTAATTTGGATTTGTGTTGTTCAAAGCAGAGTCGTAGTGGTGGTTATGAATTTAACGAAAATTTAATAATATTTGGCGCGTATCTTATAGTATATTTTTTTGGCTTACTATTTTTATTGTCGGTACTTGTTTTGAAACTTATAGTTTGTTTGGATTCGCGCTTATCAGGGGCAGAGTCATAATAGTAGTTATAAATTTAACGAACTTAAATAATTTGGCGCGAATTTTATAATATATATTTTTCTGCTTACCGTTTTATATTCAGTACTTGTTTTGAAACTTTTAGTTAGTTTGGACTCGCGCACTGTCGCGGGCAGAGTCACAAAAGTAGTTATAAACTTAACGAGCTTGAATAATTAGGCACGAATCTTATAATTTGATTTTCTGTTTTTTGTTTGGTTTATGGTACTCGCTTTGAAGTTTTTAGTTAGTTTGTGTTTGCACGCAATCAAAGTAAAAAGACACCACGTTAGTTATGAAATTACCGTAATTGAATAATTTTTTGTGCGAACCTTATATTTATATGAAAGTGGCTCATACATACCCCTCGTTATGAAAGTGACTCATATATACCCCTCGTTATGAAAGTAGCTCATATATACTCCTACTGTTATACAAATGACACACATATATCTTTTTCCTCTAACGGAAGTGAAAAAGTTAATTTTAATCTAATTTTTAAAATTATTTTTTTGAAAAAAATATAATCTATATGGGATATATTTGATCCTCCTCACACGTATTTTTTTTGACTTTTTTGTTTCGACGACTAATTTAAATTTATTATTTTGATGGTCAAATTTATTTATGTTTCACTAATTTTCTTGTAAAATTTATTATAGATGTCCCATTTTTTAATTTTATTTTTACAAATACAAAAACTAAATTACAATATAGCCAGAAAAAAAACACTTTTAATTTTTTTCTTTACACTAAAGAATGAAAGAAAAAAAAGAATAAGAAACTCGAATAATGATAATCAAAGAAGTCAAAAAATAAGTTTTGTATGAAAAAGATTAAAATATACTTTGAACTTTGCTAGACGAATCATATGTATACCCCTATATGGATTTTTATAAAATTTAAAGTCAAAAAAATAAATTTAAAACTAATTTTTTCACTTCTATTAGATGAAGGGTATATGTGAGCTTATTTTGTAACGATAAGGGTATATGTGAGCCGTTTGTATAACGATAAGAGTATATATGAGCACTTTTATAACGAGGATATATCAATTCTAAATAACAAAGTTAAAAGGTATATCAGACACTTTTCCCATTAATTAATAATCTTTAGTTAGAAAAGGATTAAATAGTTTCCCTATTTAATCCCCTTCTTAATCATTTACGGCAATTCTTCTTATTTCTAAAAATAGTCATCTCAGATTATTTTTTATTTTAAAAATGAAAATAAAATTAATTTTTTAGAAGTGTAGAGTAGATTTATGGTCAAACAAAAACATAATACGTAATGTAGTACATATCCAAGAAAAAGGTATTATTAAAATAATCAAAACCATTTTATTTTATTTTTAAAAACGTGTAAAAAATTCGGACGAATAATTAGAAGAGCAATAATTAGAAAGAGTTAATAATAGTAGTACTAGATCTCATTGAAAATACCAATCATATAACCTATGCTAGTTTTAATGACTACTTTTGGTATAAATTTTGATTTTAGTCTTTACTTTATTTGGCTAATCACATTAAATTTTCAATTAATTGAATTGCTTACTTTTGATCTTTTTACTTTATCCACAAATTTACCAAACGCATTAATTATTTTCAGCACTTAATTCAATTTTTTGTATTTTGATATTTAACGATAACTATAATTTTATAACGTATTTTGTATTAGAATGTATCAAAAATATACATTTTAATTAATTAAAAATGAACAAAAAGTTCTATTACTCCCGTGATAATATTATTTGAAAATCAAAAGTCGCTAGCTTGTTATGATCATTTCTAATTTAAGTGAAATGTAGAACTATTTGAGTAAAAAATATAACTTCTGAATTATGTTTTGAAGTTTGAACTAGTGAATACTATCAAAGGAAGTGACAATAATAGATACTTGTACTAATATCTATAGGCCTTAAACTATTGTTAAGTTCTAAATATATCAAAAATTTATTTTATACTTCCTTTATTTCAAAATAACTGAATTGTTGAGGTGTTTCATACCCTTTAAGAAAAGAAGATTATGACATAAATTAGATATTATTTTCTATTTTTGCGCTTAATAATTATTATCAAATTAATATTTAAAATAATTCAAAGCAATTAAAGTTTCTTGACTTTATCACATAAAAAATACAAAATGAAGGGTAAAAATGAAAGAATATTCAAAAGTAGTCTCGAAGACTGAACAATTAAGTTAATTTAAAATATAAAAAATATTTCAAACAGTTCAATTATTTTGGAACGGAGAGAGTATTTAATTATGAATATTAATTGAAATTATATTATTATTATTTTTCAAATTTTACTTGGTCACATTTTTCTTGTTTGGATAATGAATAAAAACAAACACAGAGTATCTCGAGAATGTTCCTCTAAGCTTGTAGGGGAGGAATGAAAACCATGTGAGATTTTTATTGAGAATTGTGTAATTAAATTCCTTGGAAATTGAACCTCAACTAATGATAAACCATTATTCTCTAGTACTCTTCATTATTTTATAGGAAAAATAAATTTGGTCAGAATGGTTTTTTCCTATGTTATTTTACCTTTTTAAATATTTTTATCATTTTAATTTTAATATATTTTAATTAAAAAATGGAAAAAAAATCAGTTTATTTTAAAATAAAAAAGAATTTTTAAATTTCTGGTTAAATTCTGGCAAATTTTCTGGCCATATAACACTACCCTATTTTATATTTTAATTATTTTTATTTTGAAATAAATACGTTAATGTTTTCAAAAATAAATTTATTTTATTTTAAAATTTTTTATCTATATTTATATAATTAAGAATTAAGAATTAGTTTTAACTAAGAATAAATTAGTAAAAATATATTTATTTTTTAGGAATGAGAAATTTTAAGAGGGGTCTTCAATCTTAAAAATACTCACATTTTAAAATGAAGGAAATAGTAATTCAAATTACTTCATGTGTATCATTGAATTTGATTCGTATACTGAAAATAAATTTTAAAATGAAGGAAACAGTGTTTCAAATTACTTCATATGTATCACTAAATTTGATTCTTATACTTGAAATATATTTTATTTTAGTTGTCCATTATAATAAATTAAGAAAAAAAATTATTATTGATTTATTCTCATTATTAAACAACAATATAAAATATTACTCACTCTAGTACTTCAATAATTTACTTAATATGACTAGACTATTAATCAAATTTAAATTTACAAAATATACTTAATAAAGTTAATTTAATAAAATATTGTGGGACAGAGAGTAATGTTTAAGAAATAGAAAAAAAAAACAGATAATATATTATTTTAATGCCAGAGTGATGCACGTTTAGATTATAATAGTAGTAATGGAATCAAATAGATGTAACAAATGTGGAGGGAATATTTTGTATCACATAATTAAGGCAAGAATGTGAGGTCCTTTTCAATTATTTTATGGGCCCCCACTTCATACTGAAGTTAGTATTATTAATTATTGATAGATGATTTTCTTCTTTTTTTAAAAAAATCAATTAGGCAGATGTCTAAATTCCAATTTCACTGAAGGATGAAAATGGGAACGGATTTTTTTTTTTAAAATTAATTGAAAAAGGGTCAAATTTATTTCTATATTATTAAAAATAATTTAAATATACTCTTTGTTATACTTTGGATCTAAATATATTCCAGCCCTTATATCTTGATACTGATTTGCCCTTATATTTAACAAATAGACACATAAAAGAAATAAGAAATAAAAACGGACACATGAGAGGCTTTGAAAAAAAAAATCACTCAAAATTAAAATATCTATTTATATTATTTGAATCGAAAATATAATGATAGTGATATATTTAAATCAGGAGCTATCACATATTTAAAGTTGATGGCGAGTGTGTATATATATATATTAAAATAGCATAACTAAAAGAAAATATAACTTAATTTTTAGGACCCGTTTGATCCCAAGAATATTTGGGAAAAATTTGGAAAGCGGTGTTTGGTCATATAACTTGGCAAAGTATCTCAAGTTTTCAAATACTAGAAAAAATTAGTATTTGGGCCAAGTTATAATATTTGAGAATTTTAAAAAATTTAAAAATTACCCCAAACTTTTATATTTTATAAAAAATATCCATTATTTTTTAATTCCAACTAATATTTTTTATTATCTCCTCCAAAAAAATAATTTGAGTTCTAATTTGAGTGATAAAATTGAGAAAAAGGAACAATTTGTATTTAATGGGTTATAATTATAACTGAATCAGTGACAAGGTTGAATATGCGATTAAAGTATGGTCTTGCCTTTATTGTTATTTTGTTATTGTTGATTATTGTCAATTGAATCATGATATTATTTTTTAACAGAATATATTTATTATAAAATGATAATATAAATTTATAGGTATTTAAAATAATTTTTAGAACTTATGGATATAAAATATATTTTTTGAAATAGTCAAATACTTTTGAAAAAATTTGGGGCCAAATACACGAAAAAACTTCATCCAAATATAATTTGTCAAGAATATTTAAGAACTTGTGGTCAAACGCTAGCTTAAAGTATATAAATACAATTCTATCCTTTTTTTTTTTGGTTAGAAAATCTACGGAAGAAATAGTGGAGGTACTTTTGTCGTAGAGATCTTACTTATTTTAGCCAGATAGTTAAAAAGATTTCACATACTTAAACGTAATTATCTATATATATAGAGAGAGTAAAATCTCAGTAAATTAATACTTGATTAATTAAAAATTTCTCTAAGATAATATTTTTCTCTGATCCTGATTGGGTCAATGGAAAAAATCTCTCATTTCGATAAGATAATAAGACAATATATATCCAGAAGACCCCTATAAAAATATATGGTCCCATTAATATTATAAATTAATAATTTTTTTTAAAGTACAAATAAATCTTAGACAATTTAGTGAAATGTGATTCTATGGTGTTCTGTTTTTTGTTACAATTTAAATCTAGTCGAAGTTCATCACTAACTTAACTTGTTGCATCCAAACGTTTCGGTGTTGTCTTTTCGAACTGCACCATAAAATTGTGAAGAGTTCTAGATGCGATAAGTGCTTCCTTACGTGTGACTGGTTCCAAATGTATTGTATCATCTTCAACTTTATCATAAACAGTGTTTTTTCCAATGGTATCCACAATTTCTTCTAAGTTCTGGACCTCTGAACATGCATATATCATTTTCACTCATCCAACATGTTATTAATGTCTAATTTATTGTGGTGACCAAGATCATTAATCATGACCTCAAATTGACGAATGACGTTTTCACAAGTGAGTTCATTCAAATTCTCTGACATTTCATCCCAAAGGAATTTTACGATATAGAAACACTTTTTAAATTAATAAATATTAATTTATCGATTAAATAGTACTTCTACCAAATAATAATATTTCATGGTCTCACCTATATTAATTTGGTGAGGTTTTACTGTATAGAGGCAGATCCACCTTTGAGATAGTGGATGCATGTGCCATTCATTAACTTCGATTTTTTTATATGTATATATATAAGTATATTCCTAAATAAGGATCATATAATTAAATGTGCACCTTGAAACACATACACTAAGTTGGTGTAGTGGTCCAATACGGTTTATTATGCCGGCAACTCGTATGTCTCGAGATTGATTCTACGTGTTGCATTTTCTTTTTGTCAATTTTTTTTTGCAAGATCTGAACTAGCAATCTCAAAGTGAGGTCAAGACCATCAAATCATAAAGTAAGTTATCATATGCATATCTTGAGTTCGCCTCTGATTATATACCTATTATATAATAATTGTAATGATTAAATTTTATTGGGCACTTTGGTAGGCCGTTGTACTGAAAGTGCTACCTAAGCACAACGGTACATTCTTGAATTGAGTTATTTTATTTGAAATAAAGCTATACTTTTAAAAATACGGAATTATATGAATAAGAAAGAAATTTTATAAAAAATAAAACGATTCATGTTTCTCAGATATCTCGCATGAGAAATCCAAAAGAGCAACCTAATTCAAATGCATCCATGTACGATTTATACTAGATCGGATAAATTGTCGAAGATAGTTTTATTATTGGGAACAATAATGAAAGACGATACGAATTTGAGCTATGCAAATTATCTGCCCCTTGTCAACATTTATGATATTTCTCATGCTAGTTTTTTGTATGCTTTTTTAAAGAAATATTTAAGTCATAATATATAAGTAGATACGTAAATTTAATTTAAGCTAGTAAATAAATACTTTAATTTTGATAGTACATATTTTGACACCTCTTAAATTTGAATTTAACTGACAACTAATATTATAATTCGTTTTGATTATGTCTCGTTGACACCCAATACTGATGTATCACATAAATTTTGAAGATATATATCTAGATGATCATTTTGTGAGTTAAAATGACGTTTAACTGGCACAATAGAGGTGAGTTGAAGTGTCTATGATAATAAAGATTCACACTATCATTCAAATTCGATATTGATAGAAACGACGAGTTCAAATTCCTATCGTAAAAGATCATTTCTAAAAAGTTTTACTATCAAAGGAATTTCATTTAGGGTACTAAAATTCAAAACCTCTAACTAAAGTTTTACTCATTCGGTTCATGGGACATCTTTCTCTTTTTAGTCAGTATAAAAAAAAATATTATTTTACTATAATTAGAAATAATTTAATTTTAAAATTTTTCATTTTTACCCTTAATGAAATGATTTACAATCACATAAATTTCTAAGAATTATTTTAAACCATAAATTTTTTAAAATAATTCTTAAATATCATACTATATCAAAAAGTACCACGTAAAATAGATCGGAGAAAGTTCCATTCTACCACATATCCCAAGGGAGACTTTACAAAGTTTGATTAGAACAATCCAAATGATTCTCAACTTGGATTGCTTTGCCGTACAATGATTTCTCTGACAATGTCTCAGGCTCAGTTACGTAAAATATTTGCAGTTTATTTACTTATTTGATGTATATATTTGCATTAGCACCCGATTCGACCATCTCCAAGACTCCTATCCAACATTAAAATTTACAATAAAATTCTTATTTTTCGTCTTATCGTCTTGTTATATAAAATTTAATGTAACATTATTCATCAACATCAATGTCTTGTTTTTTGACTTACCGTCTTTCCATCTTTCCATAGATTTTTTACATCACTAATTATATTTTTGGGTCCATAAAGAAAGAGAAAGAATTGAAAATAAAATAATACTTTAAAATATATTGTCCTAAAGTTTGAACTTAAAATAATGAAACTCTGTTCTAAAGTTTGAATTCACAAAAAAAAAAATTGAACTTCAGGACGAAACGTCTTGAGGGTCCTGAAATTTGAGAACTTTGGTTAACTTTTAAACACTTAAAATATTTGACTATATTTTAAACATCATCCCAAAAGTGGCTATCTTATATCATTTTTACCAATTGTAGAAATCTTAGTGGGCTTCTAGCCTCCAATAGCAGCTAAAATGGGCCTTCTGAACCCAATTAACAGGTTTTGGGAAAATTACGTGGTAAAGACAGTTTTTTCTAAAAAATTTAACTACATAAATAATCTATTTTTTTAATATTACAGAAATAATTTAATTTATATTTTATTCTTAAGTATATATCAGTTTTAAGAATATATTATTTTTTTTAAAAACAGTTTTAAGAATAGAAGATATAATTATTGTACCTAAATTTTTTTAGTTTTCATCTGGCTTTGACAACTTTATAATTTCAAAATTTCAGGTGATGTTTTTAAGAATATAAAATTCAAAAATCTTACTCATTTAGTTTCTTAAACATTCTATCCAATCTAAGAGAGACTAACAAATTGAAATGAAAAGAATAAAACTTAGTCGAATTGCTTTATTGAATGAATATGAAATTTAAGAAAAAACGAGATTTTTTTTGTAACTTGTGATAGTGTTAGAGAATTGACATGTTCAAACGAGAAGTTTAAAAGTAAAGAGAGTAAATCTACAACCTATCATTTTTTCATAATAAAGAAGGAATAAACTAGAAAAAAAAAATTGAATCAAACTTTAATTAGTACCTTTTACAAATTACAGTCAACTAAAGATACTGAGGGAACTAATTAATTTGTTTAGCCATTTTTAATTTTTATTTTATTTTCCTATCAAAATAAAGATACTTAACTAAATTTAAATTTTTGAAGACCAGTTTTGAGGCCTAGTGTTTTCAAATCATGTTGAACTTGTGCTCGAAAATCTGCGTAGCTGAAGGGGTTGTACTTTGTGCTTTGAATGATAGTATCTTCAGCAGGGAACACAAAATAACCAATTGATATTCTCTCCTTGTGTTTATTCACCTTCACTCTATGCTTCACACTCATATATCTATCATCACTCATTGCCTGCAATTTCACCAAAACCCAAACACAACTTAATAAGAGTTCTATGTTTTACACGCAGATAGCAGTAATAGAGTCAGAAATTTTGTTAAATGGTTCAAAATATAAAGAAATAGACACACGAAAAAGTCAAGAAAATTCAACATCTATTATATATACAACTAAAAGGAAACGGAGAGAGTATTTTTTATTTTTTTTATATTGTGTGAAAACTAGTGCTGGGTTATAAATTACATTTGCTATCAACCAAAAAATGTACTATATGGTCACTAGCTAATGTAAATTCTGACCCTTAATCAATAAAAAAAAGTGACAAGTTAGTGTGGTTGATAAGACTCTTTTCTCAATAATTTTAAGGAAAATATTACTATATGATACATAACACTCTACTATAGGTTAAATTGTCAGTTCACTAAATTGTACTATAATGAGAAAAGGATTTAATTAATGTTATCATAGTCGGTGAAACTCTTTTTTAAGGAAAATTATATGATTAATAAAGACTGTATAGTGTATAGTATATGTGAAATTGTCAGTCCACTAAATTAATCCATGATGAATAGATTAATTAACGAGATCATGGTTGGTAATACTAAATCTCATCGTATTCTGACTTCTTTTTTAATTAATTTCCGGAATGTACTTTATGATTAAAAAAGACTATATAAGTTAAAACGCCAGTCTAATAAATTATACCCTATAAGATGAAATTTTTCATTTTTTTAATACAATATTTTATGATTAAAAAAAAAAAAAGTTTGTGCAACATAAAAATTATAAAACCCAACCGCTCAACTATATAACGTAGTAACTAATGAAATGAGTCGAGAATTATGAAATCTCATATGTCTAAACCTTGGTGGAAAAAGAGAATTATCCAAAGTTTAGAAATAGAATTACGATTTTTAGCTTATGGGTTTATATATATCACAATCTTTTTTGATTTACTTGATTCTGAATATATTATTTATACCTGTCACATAATTTATTTTTATTTTTTTACAAATACAAGGTTAAAGCATAGACTACTGGGTTCTACGAAACCCCTAGCTAAGGTGGTGGCTCCGTTCTTATAGGTATTTATTCATACTTATGGTTGTGGGAGGTAGCACCCTAGTAGGTATCTCGTGATTAAGTTGTTTAGACTTTTCAAAAATATTGTAACACTCATGTCGAATCCTTCAAAAAAGAACTACTTTTGAAGGATCGGACACACACCTTAATTATGACCTCCGAGCAACATAGCCCTCAAACACTATATGTTTTTCTTAATAGAAAGACTAAAATGAAATGCATTGACAAATCTAGATTGTAATTAATTAACCAACTCTATTATAGTAACTGCATAAACTTCAAATCCTAGATCAACAACACAAAAATTAGAAGGTACGTACCTGCAACATGTCACCAATATTGACAATAAGAGTATTAGGGAGAGGATTGACATCAATCCATTGATGATCTTTGTATACTTGAAGTCCACCAACATCATCTTGGTGAATTATAGAAAGTACTGAGCTATCTGTGTGTGTGTCAATTCCCCATGTTCTTTCTGGCTCTAGGCATCTTGGGTAACGATATACCCTTAATAAACCAGTGCCTATGGACATATAATTAGACTCAAATGGTCCCAAAATCTTGAATATTTCTGTAGCCAACCTAGACATCTGCTTCCCATATTCTTCTAGCAAGCATCTGATAATGTAACAAATACTTTATTTTAATTAATAATTATGTACTAATAAGTTTAATTATCAGGTCAAATTCATGATCTCTAACAATAAATAACTATGTATATTATATATTTTTCACTGACAAAGTTACCTAGTATCTATTGTTGATGGGAGATAGGAAGTGATAGATATCCATGGAATTAGTCGATGAGCGCCGATTAGTTGATGGGAGATAGGAAGTGATAGATTTCAAATGAAATTTTCTACTGAAAATGTTTAGTAGATATCCCTCAGATATTTTAATTGAACTAGTAAGAAAATAAAAAAGTAGTGCTTAATTAACACAATTTTTTTTTGGAAGCAACCCAATATTTGACTGAAAATATATTTTTTAAAATGTGTTTTTTTTATTAAATTGATTTGATGGAAAAATCATGTTTGTAGTACACCCTCCGTCCCTTTTCAAATGTCATGTTGCTTTTTTTGAAACTCAATTTGATTAATTTACAAAGTTAAATTAGACTATATTAATTTAAATTTTTAAACTAAAAAATTTAGATATTTTAAAATTATAGAAAAAATATTATTTATATTCTTATCGTTTACCTCTAAAATAAATAAATATATATATATCAAATAAAAAGGGACGAAGTAGCATATAGTTTACTCCAAAGTTCTTTATTATTTTTACAAGATATAATAAATAAGACAAGGCACACGTTACCAAGCAATTACACGATATATGTTTGTTGTTGCTGGTAACTTGTGAGTAATATATGGAGTGTGGCTCCGTGAAAAATGGCACTATAGAATAAGGTAAAAGGTTTAAATTTAATTTATTTTAAATATGAAAAGTTACTGTTTATTTTGTTACCAGAAATATTAGTGTGATAGGAGACAGGCACACTAGGAAAGGACATCTATATTCTATCATTGAAGAGGAAAATAAGGAAAAGTAGTTATAGATTTAAAAATTATATAAAAATATTATAAATTATAATAATTAATATTTTACAAAAATAATTTGTAAAAAATAAAAATAAGTATATTTTACCTATCCAAATTGTACGCCCTCTTTGCGTTTGTGAGTGCACACTCAATTTAGTTGGCTACCATCAAATATGTGACACAACGTAGGACAAACGAATCAAACAAATTTAGAGAATCATACGTAAATATTATCAAATATGATGAAATCAGAGAGGAAAGAAAAGATCAGCTATATACTAAAAATAAATCGAACAATTATTTTATTTTTAGTCAGAAATTTTTTATTTGAATTTCTCTAAATACGAAACGGTCTTATCTACAATCTTAATTCAGCATGACAGTAAAACTAATTTCAGAACTTTCATGATAAAAATATCTACTTTTAAAATAGAAAATGACAGGCAGAGCCTCATATAAAATTAAAGCACTAATTACGGAGTAGTCGGCCGAAAAAAAGGATACGTCCGAAAAAATGGATAACACTATAATTAATTAATTAATTAATATTGTCCAGTATCAATATTTAAAATTTTGGTCGCGTCCACCACTGTCGTTATCTCAGTCTTTTTCTTCGAAAATGGCCGCTATTATTTTTGCAATATTTTTATTAATGGCCCTTCAATTATATCAGAAGCAACTTTAATAAAAACGAGGAAAAGGAGGTAGAATGTGAGGGAGGGCTAACTCCCTCACATCACAAGAGGGGGTAAATATTGTTTTTTTGCCTTCGAATTCATTTGAACCTATATAATATATATGTAAAAGCTATTATAAAATTTAAATAAATATGAGTACTATATAAAAATATACAATTTTACCAATAAAATAAAAATTAATGTTATAATTCTTAAAAATTGAACCCATTAGTATATTTAAATACAGAATTCACGTACGATCACATGTAGGGGTGTCAAAAGAATATGAAAAGTCGACCAAACCAACCGAATCGAACTATTTATGTCATTTTTTTAAAATAAAATCGTGGATTTTTATTGAAGTGTATACCGTACCGAAAAATTGGGATGATCTTTTTAATTTATAAGAGAAAATCGAATTTTTTTCGAACCAAACCGAATAACCTTACTATAATATTTTTCAAATATAAATATAACCCAGGTCTGGTGACGAATCTGAGCATTTGTCCTTTAATTAGTCTTTCATTAATCAGGTTTTAAAAAAAAATACTATAATAGAAGTCATCAAACAATACGGCAAAATCTATGCAAACACTCCTATTAAAAGTTTAAGATCAAACAATACATACAGTAACAAAGTTTTACATTCTTAGCGAAGAATTAAAGTGCTTCTTTAAGAACACACTTGCGAAAAAAATATTTAAATAATTTTGAGGTGATACTTTAAAAATTTTAAAAAAAACAAAAATTAACCGAACCGTACCGATACCGAAGAAAAACCGATAGGATTGGAAATATTTAAAAAAAAATAATTTTAGTTATATATTATAAAAAATCCCAAAAATTGAGATGGTACAATTTTTTAAATATTTCAGTCTGTCTTTAGATAAAACAACTGCACCATTATGTTAGCCGAATTCCGTAACTTTATCTGCAATTCTATAAGCAGCATATGTTTAAAAAAATTCATGAACTATGGTAAATATTGAATCCAGTAATATGATCCAATGAATATTTAAAAAATTATCAAATATATATAAATATTTAATTTTAAATCTAAATATTTTTATACTATATTTAGAAATCATAAACTTCAAATCCAGTTATACGACTCATCATCATTGAAAAGTCTCACTGATTTAACTAACGGTCAACTAGATCAATAATGCAATATACTAGTCATGTAGGCATTGATTTTTCTAAAAGTCAAATTTACCCAAAAAGAAAATAATACTTAGCAAAAAGAAGCAGAAGATGAGAACCTGAAAGTTTCGAGCAATAAATCTTGATAGTGAATATTTGATAATTGAGCTAATGAAACATTGAATCCTTCCATCCATTGTAGGCTCTGGTTATTATTTTCTTGTGCACCTTTTTTTGGCGCTAGCGCGGCGCCAGAGGGTGATAGAGCAGGGGAGCCCCAAAAATAGGACATGGGGCTAACAAAATTGCTGCTGCTGCTGCTAGCAAAAAAGGCCTTTTTAGTTTCATAGGGCAAAGAAAAGAGTTTTTTAGCATGTTGTTCAATTTGGTTCAATAAAGTAACTGGAATTCCATGGTTCACCAATCGAAATAATCCCCAATCTCTACAAGCTTGACTGATTAAATTTCGATCTTTGTTCACATCTTGATATTTTATTGTCGTTATTGTTGGAGGTGTGGTGGTGGTGCATTTGAAATAGTCAATAACGGGGATACAAGAGTTTAATATAAGTGGCTCTCTTTCATCAGAGTTTGATTCTTGAATTTGGGGGATGTTTGGTGGTGGTCGAAATAAAGGAGGGTAGGATTCAAAGTTATAAGATTGGGACATACTGTGTTTCTTCTTCGGCCAACTTAATTGCGTGGCAACCAAACAGGTATTTTATAGGCGGATTTTGGAACTTAGGCCATGGTTTTATAGGCATAGCTACGTAATAAATAACAATAGTGATCCTATTAGTAAAAAATCGAGAGAAGTATTTAAAACATCTCTTAAAAATATATTTTTTCTCGATTTTTTATTAAGAGCCACATACTGTTACAGGAAATTTAAATAGCAATATTATATGTGTATCATAGGAAAATATCTACGTGAAAAAAGTAAAATAAATGTATTATTTTGGACGATCATGTTTTACTTTTTGGTATATTTTAAATTTGACTAATTTAAAAAATAAATTCTTTTCAAATCTATTCGGAGAAGAAATTTCATTTTCTTTAAAATATTTTCATCTTTATGTTTATGGTGTTTCATTTGTCTCACTCCTTAATCATATTAGCGGGGCCATTTTAAGTAAAGGGTGGTCCGTTATATATTTTTTGTTGAAAATTATGTATAATTATTGTAAATGTATATTTAATTAGATATATTTTAAATTAAATTTTCTGAATTCGCCACTATTATTCATTTCTCATATGAACCATTCAAACACACTCGTGTTACTTTAAACCATTCACTTGTTTTGACAGCGAAGTTGTTCTACTTAATAACATGAGTCTAATCTGAAGTTACTAATTAAAAGAAGCTTCTAGTAGAGTGTTAGGTAGAAAAATGGGTAAATTCTCGACAAAAGTGGACAAGCCTGTCCCATTCGGTCGACACGTGGACATGGTCCCTAAAAAAGAAATTGTTGTCCTTTTATATAGGACAATTTCCATACAAGAAAATTACTATTACTTTTTACAGTGTGGGGTCCTGTAGCTTCCAACTTGGTACTTCTTAGGTAGCTCGTTAGAATTATGCAGGTATTAGTAACATCGAAATTAGTTATTAGTAAATTATATATTATTATTTTACATATGTATTAGTAATGAGTGAAATTTATGTATTTATTTTTTACATAGATTAGTTATGAAGAAATTAATTATACATATATTAGTTATTTCACCTTCTATCCTGCAAAAAATAATACATAGATTTCTCATAACTTATATATGTATTAGTTATGCGGGTTTCTAGATTGTCAATCAAACATCGTAATAATTTTATACATGAATAACATGTTTTTTGTCTACATATCAAGTATAAGTTATACGAAAATAAATATATGAATAACTTATTTCTTATCTAACTACCAAATAAACCCTTACTTCTCAGACTAGTATAAGTTCAAACCAAAGTTGAAGCTTCAAAAGTATAAAGATAAGTTCCTTCTCTTCCGAAGAAAGAGAGTCCTTCAACTATTATTTTAAAAGCTCAAAATTTCAATGAACGCCACTTGACTGTAAGAAGAGAAGTTTTGCCTTTACTTCAGTTAAAGCTCGCTCGTCGCTTCCCCTTTTCTCCCCTTAAAGCTCTTCACTCAAATCTCAATTTAAATAACACTTTTTTTAGTTTGTGATCTCAAACAAAATGTTATTTTTCTATAATTAAAAATAACTTAATTTAAGATTTTTTTGAATCATAAATATCTAAGATTTATTTTAAATCATATTTTTTTTAATTACTAGTAATTAAACTTTTTTATTTAATACAAAAATATCGACGATAGGAATATCACTGTCATTTTATCACAAGTGAATATGTATGTGAGGTAAATTAGAAGTAAGGTCTGTGTTTGTGTGTGTGTTTTTTGGTTTTAATAATTGAGAGTTTTTGTGAGTTGTAATTATCAATCTACTCAGCTATTCCTTTTTCAAGGACTCTGTATATAATGAAAGATTCTGATACGAACACTGAAGTCGACATGTCCTCTAAATTTGTGCATTCATTTCATCCAAATGGGTAAATCAAGTATATGATGTTCAATGGATTCAAGTAACCCTTTTTCACAGAACTTGTAGTATTACTGCATCTTAATTCTTATGTGTACTTTTTGTGTGCGCGTCTCCCAGCTATGAGTAAATAGTAAAAATATTTGAGACGGACCCAAGTCATCACTCCACTATTTTTTTTATTTTTTTTTTAAGAAATGATTTTTAACGATAATTAATTTTTAGAGGCAATTATATACTAGTGACAATTATATTTTGAAATTCTTTATTAATATCATTTAAGTCTATAGTGACATTGGATTTAATTATAATTAATTAATGTTGATAAAGACTTTAATACTCTTAATTAATATGCATATCTATTACCGCTAAAAGTTATTTTGTTATAGTTATATCGTATAATATCGTCCATTTTGAATCAAATTATCACACTTTTCACCAAAAGACCTCACCTTTGTATGAGTTTCTGCATGGAATAAATTAGCATATAGTATTATTACAAAAAGAAAAGAGAGATTTTATAATTCAAAATTCATAAACTAAAAATTAAAACTCCGACCTAGTCCCCTATTCCAATCTCCAATGTGGAAAATGGAGATGAAGAAAACAAAAGAAGAGTTTTTTTTTATGGGATAAGAACCTCTCATAGTTATATGATATACGGATGAAGTTCTAACTATTTGACTATAACTAGAATCTATTTTTTGCCTCTGTTATCAAGAGGAGGAATTGCTCTATCCTTTTCTCTTTTTTTTTGGATAATTATTAGTCTGAATCATTTGATCATTTAGTTTATAAAATAAATTAGGTATACTTTATACTAAATATGCTATTATATACAATATATACACTAATGATGATGTATATATTGTTTATATTTTGTCCTGATAAACTAGTTGTCCGAATGATATACGTTTCTTTTGTTTTTTCAAACAAGTTGATATAGTTGAATCCCAGATTCTTGGGGTACAATAGTCTAAGTGCAATTAACATGGATTCCAACTAGCTTAGTGGCCCAATATGTATATATGTGTAATGTGTGTTTGGGTTTGCCCTACTTTTCATTGAACTTGTCAGAGAGAATCAACTTTCTGGACAATTTTCTCATCTTTAAAGTTAAATGTCCTCCATTTTTAAAGCATTTGGGACCTTAGTCCTATATATTATCAGATATATTTATGGATGCTCACAAGGGTTGCTTTAATTTGCTGGAAATAATAGCATTAAAAGTCATCAAATTTATTCTTAATATAACAGATAAGGTTATCCAAACTTATAAGATAAAAATTATTCCATTTCTTTCGATGTTGGTTTGATTATATTTTCTTTTCGAATCGATAGTCTATTGGAAACATACTCTCTACCCTATAAAGGTAGAAATAGAGTTTGCGTACATTCTATTCTCTCTGAATTTCATTTGTGGGAGTACAGTAAATATGTATATTGTTTTGGTAACAAATTAGACCTGAATTTGTTTAATTTGCTAACATTTGTATTAATCATATGCCCAAATGAATTAGAACTTTGAAGAGTGAAAAATAATGATTAAAGATTTTTATCATTTTGTCCATATTGAGTTAGTCTTGTATAGTTGGCCCACCAATGAATTATTCCTTGCAATATAGACAGGTTTTGTTGGGCTTGAGATACGTTGTCGGTTTTGATGTTTAATGTTGTTAGAAGAAGACACATTATGCTATATGGGGCCATAGAAGTAATTTTGAAAAAAAATAGGAAATAATTTTTTAAATGTTGGTCAAGTATAAATTATCATTTTAATATTGGCAAAAGTAATACAAATTACTATTCTCTAGAAATATCTTTCACATTATAAAAACTTTATCAAACAGAATATTAATTTTGCTTATGTTTGTACATTGGGACAAATTCTTCTCCCATATAAAATTTTTTTATTCAATTACTTTGAAGGTTAAAATTAAGTTTAATCGATCAATAGCAACAAATTTAAAAAATAACCTCTCAGAAATGAGCGATTTATTAGTATAATCTTAGAAATTGATGGTCTTTGAACAATTAACGTCCTTATTCCGCTTGTTCTATGAATAAAATTTCAAATTTAATAAATTTTGATAATATTTTTTTATGAGATAAGTTGGGTTAAAAGTTTAGAATTACTCATTCCAAGGTTATTGAAGGTAAGTTGTTGATGATAAAGGGGCATAGGGTGCAAATAAATCCGACAAATGATATCCTCAACTCACGTGGTATACAATTCAATTTTGGGTCGGCTAGTAGTCCATCACTTTTATGGCCCCCGTGTGCTCTAAGTGAAATTCGATTTTTAACATCAATTCTCAATCAGTAGTCAGTACAATACTCAATTTTCTGTTTTTTATTTATTTATTTATTTGTTATTATAGGTGTCTTCAAATAAAATTAAATAAATTTTAAAAATTATATGAATAATATATCGAGTTTAGTTGGGTAACTACAGGAATACATAACATGTTTTTAACACATAAATTCACCATTATTAGCTATGAGGTCACCTTAGCGAGTTCCATACTCCTTATAATTTTTGATACATTAATATTTTTACTTTAGTGGTAATTTAGTTGATTGATCAAAGAATTTTTTAAATAGAATTTTTGAATTTGAATATTTACATATGTTTCTCGACTGAGTTTGTCACAAAGCACTTGCCAATAGTGTCTTTTTTTTTTTTTCATCATAAATAATCGCTAACAAGAATTTGGTTCTTTTTATGAACTTGATGTCGATAAATCTGTGAATCTATAAATTCATTTCGGCCATGAGTCTGCTCTTAAGGAGCAGATACTCACAAATGACGACGTATATAATTGTTCGATTTATATTATTATTGAAAAATAATAAATACTCAAATAAATAATTGAGGTGTGCACAAATTAGTTCAAACAATACAATTAAAAAATAAGTTCTACGGAATTATAATCCTAAATACAATTACTAGCTACAAGCCTACAACTTTAAACTTTAGCAACATTAATTTGATCTAGTCTGTCTATTCTTAAGTACTCTATTACTCTTATATTATAATATTTTTTTTTTATATTTTACATGAACTACTTTTCTCATTTCTGACTTTTGATTAGTATTATTTAGTTTGCACGTAATGCTCACATGTTACAATAGCAACCAAAATTTAATTTTATGCATGGAGTATTAATCTATTTTCTTCCAGTTTATGTAACACCTTAATTTGCTGTCTAAAGACATCAGAACAACTTGGGAGTTCTGTTTAATTTTTTTCCACTCTAAATTGAATAAAAAAAGTTTTTGACTTAGTGTTGTAGTAATTTGGAATTGAAGCAACGCCCATACTTATCACTTACAAAACAAAATTTATGCATGTTTTATCTCATTGTGTCTTGTACATTATATCGAATCTCATATCGATAAAACATGAAAGATATAAAGTATATATAGAAACTAGTGACGTATTTTAAAATAGTGCGGGCAGAGGCCCAAAGCTGATATTATCACTAGTGGATTGGACGGTATACATGTACAAATGAAAATTATATAATCGATCCCAATTTATCTGATATTGAATCGCAATAGTTGTTGTAGTATCATGACATCCCCAAACAATGCCTCTATAAATTTTGTTATAAATTTTTAGCTTTCTTTAAAATGAAGATAAATTTAAATTGATGGTTTTATTTTGAGTGAAGGAAGCTACAACAAACTCGTTGACCCAAATTTGACGGATTAGATAATTAAAACACATTATGATTTCCAAACAAAGTCGTGGCCACGTAAAGATCTCCAGTTGCTAATTTATGTCAACTCTTCAACCACAGGCGGATGTAGCACATTTATATCAGATTCATCTGAACTCAATATTTTTGTCGTCGCTTATAAATTTATATGTATAAATCAATCAAAACTATGGTAATAAATACTAGTAGATATGAACTCATAACTTTAAAATACAATGGATTTAATATTACTAAAAAAAAATCCTTAAATATTGAACTCACTAAAATTTTAATTTTGAATCCGTCTTTACTTTCAAGTGCCTTATAAATAAAGGAGGTTATTTGGGTTCTCATCATCTTGAGATGGCGGCTGGTTTTGTAATTCGACACTACTTGTGTATGATGTTTCTTCTTTCAATTATATTTTGTGTTTCAGCACGAAATTTCATTTCAATCTCTGGTAATATATATACACCCCTTCTTTAATTATGATATATTGAAAAAATAAACTTGCTAGGTTCATTCCAAGCATATTGCATGTAATCGATTGTTAGAATCTATAAGTCTTTAAATTGTTCATTTGAAAATTGAAATATATCATATCCATTTTATCAGACGATCAAGATTAAAAGTCACTCTAACTTTTTTGGCTTTACTCTTTCTTTTCGGAGCTCTCAATGGAAAATTTGACTTTCCAAAGAAAAAAAACTAAAAATCTTGATTAATGGAGGAACAATATCACTTTTTTGTTCAATATAAGATATCAGATTGAGACTTATTTGGCTCGTGTTGTAAATGCCCCTCGCTAACCTATTGATGGTACGACTATAAGAGTTTGTCATTTTGGGGTATAAAATTATTTTTTTTAAAAATAAAATTATGATCTTAAACATGACGTTTTCTTATATCCTTTGCATGCAGATGATGAGATGACAATGTTACAAGTGCAGATGAAGAGGTCCCTGCTTTCAGTGCAGCTAGATGATTATGGTTCACCTTCTGCGAACCGCAATCACTATCCTGGCAAGCCGAGCAAGTCCAAAGGTGGCCGTGGCTAGTTCATGAACTGAACTATAATGTATAATTAATATTAGTATATCTTAAACTAGTACAAATAAAATGTCCAAAATTTGTAATGCAAATGTTACTACTATATTATTTCATATTCTGTTACTGCTTATTTATAAATGTTATAATACGGATTTAATTATAATATTTTAAAGTGTTTATTACAATGGAGACGAATGACGATGCATTTTTTATTAGTAAAATTTATTTGATAAGTCCATTTCACGTGTCGGGCTTGGTTTTTAACGTAAAAGTATTCGAAAAATAGTTTCTATCATCATATTTTAAATTTTACGGGTGAAATTACATACTATTTTCATAGAATTTTATTTATTAAATTCAAAATTCAGACTATTTTCAAAAATATGACGGAACTGATCAGTAGGTGCAATTTTTCGTATAATGGGCTTAAAGAAGCTTCATGTTTTGGGCCCATTTTAGAGGCCCAAATATGCCTGAAATAGACCCATGCCACACGTATAATGGGCTCAAAGATTCACTGGACATTAATCCAGCCGGCCTGTAATTTGTTTTGTGGAGTAAAAATCAAAGGAGGTGTTCTGAAATTTATTTCCTTAATTAAATTACGAAATTACTCTCTCCGTCCACTTTTAATTGTCATGATTTCTTCTTTTAGAATCAAACTATAAGAACTTTGAATAACATTTTAGGAAATATTTTTGCATTATATTGATATGCAAAAAATTGTAATTTATAGTACTTTGTGTATAGTTTTTGAATATTTAAATTTTTTATTTAAAATATCTAATTAATGTAATCTAATTTAACTTTGAAATTTAGTCAAACTGACTTGCGAAAAACAAAACATGACAATTAAAAGTGGACATATTTTCTTAACTTCTTAACTCTTATGCGTAACTTCCTAACTTAAAAGATGTATGAACACCGAATATAACACAGTGTTAGTTCTACCTCGTGGAAGTGAAAAAGTTGTTAAGTATAAGAAAATTGTATAAACACAGTCTTATTTCTACTTCGTGGAAGTGAAAAAGTTATTTCCCAATAAAAATATATACACCAGATAAACACGTTAATTTCCAAGTTCCATTTCAAATAATATGGGTAGGGGCGGATCCGCATAGAGTCCGTCGGATGCTCGAGCACTCATTATATATCTATTTATATATATCTATGTAGAATTTAAGAGGTAACATAGAACACCCAATAAACAAATGATCTGACTGATCCATTGACTCTTGGATGGGTGATTAAGACTCTTTTAGTATATTGTTAATATGGGATTTGTAGTCCTTAATGAATTTATTTTCATGTATATCCTATAAATATATTAAATATATCCTGACACCACAAGAGTACAGTCTTGTTAAGTAAAGGCCGAAAAATCAATTATCAGAGTAAATCTTATGAATTAGGGTATTATCAATGTAAAATATAAATAAAAAATTATACTCTTAATCAACTTAATCAAATATCGTATAAAGCTAACTTTTGATATCTCATCTTATCCTATTAAATTTGCAATTATTTTTTTCCATCTCTTAAATAAAATAAATTAGTTCAACATCGAGATAATTTAATCCGCATTACAAACACCCTTATGTGTTGTTTGATTGAGAATAAGTTATTTCAATGTATATGAGATCAATTTATTTCATTACAATAATATAAATAATGAGATAAATTATTCCAAACTTGACAACTAAATAAGACATCAAAATTTTATTCCAAAACTATTTATTTTTATCCCTCACCCTCACTAATCCAAAGTCCATATTGCCGGCCATAATTTAGCAAGTAAACGTCAATCCATTATCCAATAGATAGGATCGGGCGGCTCTATTAAATTTCCATGTCTTTTCCTACTTTTGACTTTTGAAGCCAATTGACTAATTAACAAATTGCAACTTGATTTGAACTGTCTCCAAATATTGCATCACATATTCATTGCACCGCCTTTTCTTACCTTTTCACAATCTCTGAATTTGGCCTGCCCTACCTTTAGCACTTGGAATTTGCCATGATTTTGCACTACAAATTGTCACCTTTCTTCCTGTCCTTTTCTTATCTATTTATTCACCTTTAGCACTTGGAATTTGGCATGATTTTGCACTACAAATTGTCACCTTTCTTCCTGTCCTTTTCTTACCTATTTATTCATCATTCAATATTGATTCAATTAATCCAAACTTATGTTATGTAGGGTTTATAAAACGATTAATTCAAACTTGTATCGCGTATGGTCTATAAAACGTTTGTTACTAGAAATTTGATTTGTTTAATTCTGAGCCCTTGAAATAAGGAGATAAGCTAGTATATAAGTTATAGGTTCGACTGAATAAGTACTTCTATCCAAAATTTATCGAATATGTACAAATTATTAATTTAGAACTCAACAATATAATATGACTAAAATTTCATCGCCTCTGATTGAAATGAGACCTTTGAGATTGATATTATTCGATGGTTCAATCTATCTATAATTTATCATTCATGGACGCTGACAATTATGCTTTCTGAATGATCAAATTTCATCTCATTGTATACTCTTATTCAAACAAATTACAAACCATTCAATTATAAAAAATAGGACAGTGTAATTTGATAACTTGGTTTTTGAATCAGAATAATTTCATTTGTATCATTATTCATTGCCATGTTACATAGTCTATAGTGATGAGATTAAAGCAGACATTAATCAAAATTCTGAACTTATAAATAAAAAATAAAAGATAGAAATATTTGAAAGAGCAGAATTCTTCCACCCTGCCCAAAGAAAGACCTTTCTCTAGCCCCCTCTCTTTGCTTATCATTAAGAAAAAGAATTCAAAAAATTGCAAAAGAACTTGTTAGATATTACTCCAAGAAAGAATGCGCGCGAATCCAACCTTTTCAGATTCAATGCACAATCTGCTCCTGCTCCATGTATAGCTGGTCTACCCATGCTGGCATTGTCTCAGAACCTCGACTAGTATTCAGACGATACTGTTGATCTTCCATCATAGCCAATTGTCTCGAAGTCATAGAAGGGGAATCCGGAGACTGAACCCAAGAGACATCAGGCTCAACGGACGAGTCTGAAACTGAGGCTTCACTTGTAGTAGGAAACCTACTGCCACTGCTCCGTAAACCAAAGGAAGCAGATTTTCTCAACTTATTGAGCTCTTCCTTCTGGATGCCCCAGTCCAATTTACCATCAGGTGAGCCCCAACCTGAGAGGTTAGAAGGCACAGCGGATGCATTAGGAAAACGGCCTGCACCACTTCGATCGATGAAACTCTGGCTTCGTTTGGCAAATGCAGCTGCCCTTGAACTCAAAACTGCTGTTGCTGCAGCACTAGATGGATCAATTCCATATGAAGATGATGTCCTAAAAGACGGTGAAGATTGACCGGAAGAATAGCTTGTCATATGTTGCTGGTTCATATTCTGTCGCATCTGCATCCCTTTGGGAGATTGCAACTGGGGTGATACAGCATCAAGTGATAGTCCTTGCAGCTGAGACAATATCTTGGCATCAAGGTCAGCTAAGATATCATCAAGATTAGAGGGGTTCAATCCACCATGCCTACTGAATTCACCGTTTCGATCATTTGAAGAAGCTGCAAAAGCAGCAGCTTTGGCTGAAGAACTATTCCACCTGGATGGCGAAGAAAGAGCAGATAACTCATCCATCAGCTGATCTTGCATCAGATAACCATTACCTAACTCCATGTCTCTGGCATTAATTGCGGTTTTTAACCGACTAATAGGCAGTTGCAACGTTGGAGTCGCAGGGCTGGACTGGCAGGGCCACAAAGATCCACCCACAGAAGAAGCTCCTGCAGAAGGAGACATAGGTGGAGTTGAAGTAGGAGGTATCATAACTGATGGAGAGCCAAGGGCTAGTGGAGTAATCGATGTGATATCCAATGACAACGCGCCACTAGAATATGATCTAGGGGAAAGCACAGCAGACCCCGTGGAAGGATACAAGGGGCGGAGTTCTTCAGGTTTGTGGGCAAAGAAACAAACCCTCCTATTGCAATTTGTTTCATCCTTGCACATACGGGTCCGGTATTGTGCAGGGTGAAGCCAGCACTCAAAAATACCATGTGCATACTCACAAGAATCTCCCCTTTGGCATGTCCCCTTGCGAAAGTCTGGACAAGGGACGCAACTATAGTGGTATTTACTAGGGTCACGCCTTCTAGCGTTTTCACCAGGGTGAACAAAGGGGCACTCTGTCCAATCATGGGAGTACGCTCTTGAGCATGGTTTCACCTTAAATATGTACATTCTAAAGTCATCAGTCCCATATATCCCATTCTTTATGTCTGGAAGAGAGGGATCGACAGGATACTCTTTCTTCTCGATCCCAAATTTAGATACAGTTGGAGTCGACAACAGTTGTTCCTCTGCTTGTTCAGAAATGATCTGATCAATCACCTCGTCGCTGCTGCATCCTCCGAGCAAGCGCTCCAGTATCTTCCTCCTAGAGTTGAGGCAACAACTCTGACCAGAGATCAGGTCAACAGCTCGTTTCCCGTTTGCATCCACCAAATTCACATCAGCAGAAGCATCAAGCAAGAGCTTAACAACCTCAAGCAAAGCTGCAGAGCCACCAGAAATTGCGCAGTGAAGCGCAGTAGCCCTATCCGAACCACAAGCTTGATTAATATCAACACAACCCTTCTCAAGCATATAAGTCAGCACCTGTTTGCTGCCAAAAGTAGCAGCAACCATGAGAGGTGTCCTCTCCTCATATCCCATCCTCTTTACACCAACTTTCCTAACATACCATAAGCCCACCTCATTGATGTCATGGCCCTCCTCTTCAACAGCCTTTTGGAAGTTTCTAATATCATCCGAGGCCGACAACTCGAGCAAAAGGGAGAAATCAGGGACAAGTTCTTTTTGTTTCTGAATTTTAGCTTCCATGGCTAATTCAGTAGAACAGACTTGACTCCTAGAACCACTACACATAAATAGGGTCTGTGCTTCTCTACAAAATTTAGTACAAGAGAAACATTTAGTACAAAATAGTATCAAATTTCACCAATAAAATAAAATCTGCAGCAAGCATAATCTTCCTACTTGACCAATGGAAATGAAATTTCAAAACCCCATATACTAACTACTCTATAACTAATAAAAGCAATAAAAAATCCAAACAAACATAAATTTGTTAATCTAACACATGAGCTGCTCTGAATACTAGTACGGAGACATGTTAATCAGAAACCAGTTCCAATCTTTGAACAGTAAAGTCCAAATCATGCGAATTTACAGCTACTGCGATCAATAAAGTAAGCAATTTACAAACAAGAATCTCTCTTGAGATCCTAATCAGGGTAAAATAAAAAAGAAATAATGGTCAAAAACACACCAGAACTGTCATTTTTTCGAGAGTTTCACGTCTAACCATAAGTTGTTCTCTTTCCTACCTAAATTATCAAATTATAGGAATTAAAACACGTCTCAAAGCGGACTAGGCCAACTATCAAAAGTTTCCTTTTCCTTACCATCACCATCACCATCTTCTCGACTAGGTGTATTTTAATACATAGATAATGATAATTCAATTAGAAAAATGGACCAACGGATAATTGGAGCGTGAATAATAGTTGATCATTAACTCAATAAAAAGGAAAAGAAGTGAAGAACTATTAAAGGCAGGGGGACGGACGAAAAAGTAGTCCCCTAAACATGTATACATATTAATTTTTCTCAATTATTAACATTATTCTAAAATCAAGAACTGTCGATATTTTGACTTCGCCACAAAGGTTCAAGTAGTTAATACTAATATTAGTAATGAGAAAACATACCTCAAGTCTTGCATAGAGAAATATAAAGGAGGGTTTAGAACCCCAGATATTGTGGAGAGAGAAAGGAGCAACACACGAACAAGAAATGAGTTGCTAATGGAGGCAACTAGAAATCCTCCTTTTAACTACAACAAAAACGTACGAACCATCAAAGAGTAGGACAGGTGGAGAGAGAGAGAACGCAAAAATTGAATGAAAAATTATTAAATAAAGAAATTTGGAATTTTTTTTTTTTGCTTTTAAAGTGAATAAATATTTTTTAAAAATTGGAGTTGTGTTTGTTTATATATTAGAATTATTTTTTGAATTTTTATAAGTAATTTGAAGTGAAAAGGGATGAAAACATTAAACACCTTTTCGTTATTTCTAAATTCTTTAAAATCAAGTTTAATTTTAGAATTTTATGATCAAATATATCTTGCGAAGTTTAGTGACCTGCGTGATCTCACTTTTTCTTCAAATGAAATGAAAATGAAAATGAAAATAGAAATAGAAATGAAATGCAAATGCTAAATGAAATGCAAATTCAAAAAAGGTGGGCTTGGGCTGATGGAAATTGGAAACTAGACTCCGACGTTGACTTCATTCTCACTTTTAAAAACTTTTACACAAATATATAACTATAAGGGTGTGTTTGGTATCTAATTTTTTCATATTTGGTTGACTTAAAATATTTTTCAAATTATCTTATTTTTCTCAAATTTAAGGAAAACGACTTTTCTTTCAAAATTAAGGAAAACATTTTTCAAAACTCTACTTCATCCTTTAATTTTTTTTCTTACCCTACCCATACCATATACTCGACCTTCCCCATTCAAAAAATAAAAAAAATTAAATTTTCTTATTTTCTAAATTTCAAATATATTTTTATTCCTATTCCCATCAAACAAAAAAAATATTTAAAAATTATTTTTGAAAGATGTTCCAAATTTTTAAAAAAAATCATTTTTTATACCACCCCTCAGCCGCCCCCCCCCCCAGCGACCCCGTCAAAAAAAAATTCTTAAAAAAATTGATTTCGAAAAAAAAAAATTTGGTTCAGGTCTTGTGTCAAAATTCTGGGTCAGATCTCAGGGTCGGATTTTGGAACGGTCATCAAGATCTTGTCCTAGTTTGGTATCGGGGTCGGTTCCTAGATCAATTATCGGGGTTGATTTTCGGATCAGAAATTATTTTCCTAAAGAGTAATTTCTTAGTGTTAAGCAAAAAATAAAAGATATTTTCTGAAAAATATTTTTCATTCGCCAACCAAACATTAAAAAATATTTTCTACTCACCAACCAAACACGAGAAAATAAGTTAGAAATCCACTTATTTTCGAAGAAAACATTTTTTAGAAAACATTTTCTTTCATACCAAACACACCCTAAGTGTACCCTCAATCAAGTTTTGTATTTCTTTACCGTAAGTATTCCTTTATTCTTAATCAGATGTTTCGTATCGAGGTTCATGAATATGGAGTCACATTTATTAGAAAGTGAGACTTTACAATACGAATATGAATATAGTCGAACTCTAATATGGGTAATGAACATTGAGCGGGATTCAGAAAACCACAAAGAAAAAATTGATACTATGAATCAGTTCAATCTTCAACGACTCAAACCGGCCGGATAGGATTGTTGGTTTATTTTGGCGGTCCAGGAGGAAGACGTATGGAACCTTAGTTCCTTATTTAAAGAGTATCTATGATCACAATTTAAAAAGAATAATTATCTGAATTTTTATATAAGAAAGTTCGATGATATAGATGGGTGATGAAGCACTTTGGAAAAGTCGTACCACAAGTAAATTTACGTGGAAGATATATATGTGTTCATTTGGCATGGTCCCAATTATCTTTTGATATGAGTTTTAAAAAATAATATTTACATATTTAAAATATTTATAAAAAATACTAAAAATCATGATAATTATATTTAAAATATTTAAAAGTCTATTTAACTCTCTGAATTCGAAAACGAACATATTATTGAAGCGGTGAAGGGAGGGAGTATATATTGTGATGTACTCCCTCCGTACACTTTTACTTATTTACTACTTTAAAAAGATATTTTTATTTTTACTTATTATTTTTCATATATAAAAAACAATTATTCTTAACATTCATTTTTACTACTCAAATTATTTCTCAAAAAATCCAAGGCTTTAAATTAATTAATATAATAAAAAATTTATATTAATGATTATTTTTAAAAAAATATATAAAGTTGAAAGTGTACAAATAGTTCCCTCGAGTGGATCATTGTGACAAAGATGCGCACTGCGGAGACGTGGAAATTATCGACTCACACACACAATGACAAACAGATTGTCGACTTTGGAGCCTCCAATTATTTTTCTTTCTCTAGAACCTCCCTTTATTTTTCAGTTTCGTACGACACTATTAGATTTTTTTATTAAAAAGATATTTTCCTGAAATTTGGAGAGTAAAAGTTACATTTTTTCATAAAAAAATGTTTATTAAAAATTGATGATAATGACAATAATATAATAATAATAAATGGGAAAACTTATTGTTTATGATGCGAATTCGGTAGAATTATATCGTTATAGTTCCAACCTTGTATTTGTCTTAAAAAATTATCTTTATAATGTATAAATTACAAATTTAAAACCTAGTAATGTCAAGGGGTTAGAATAATCCATACCCTTTTAATTTTAAATCCATCTATGTAATGTTAGCCAATAATATAGTTTATTTTATGAATTTTTTGGCAAATTAGTAACAGTGTTTAATTTGTTGGAGGCTTAGAGCACTAATCTACTTATAAAATTTAAAGAGTTGAGATGATTATAAATATATATAAACGACTTTAGATCAAAAGTGAATGAAGTTCTTTTTTTTTTCTTCTCTCACCCTATGTCTAGAGTCCATATTAGAGTTCTGACTAAATTTGAATTGCATATTATAGGGTTTACTCAAATTCGAGATCTATGATTAAGGATGAAGCAGCTCCATCACTGCACCATAAAAGTGAATGAAGTTATTTTTGTCCAGTTTGGAAAAAAATGTTTTTCGTGAAGAATATTATAAAGCAACCAAACATTAAGAAATGACTTATTTAGTGAAAATTAGTTAAACATTTATTCCATTTTAATTGACGAGCACAGTTAATTTGACTTTGTCAATATCGCATTAATAAATCTAAAATATTAGTCTGTGTATTCATCACTAATATTGTTTTGGCTCAATCGTAAAGTTTGGTTCTACAGGTAATTAACTTTGCATCTTCCAATTAAGGAAAGTGACATTAGCACTAATTAAGCTCCTCCACAAAATCATAGGACATTTTTTAACCTACTTTAAAAAGAAGGGCAATAATATTGTTATGTATGTAAGTTTGGTCGATCTCTTTGGTCTAACGGGTATATATTCATTAAAAATCTATGTTAGGTTCCTTTGATGCCTAACATATATAACGAGTAGTGATGGATGCAAGATTTTTATCAACGGATTCAACATGTATTATATATAAAAAAATTCAATGAAGAAGCTTTTGATGAATTTGACTTTATCTTTATAAACCTCATCATTATTTCCTTAAAATAGAAGGGCTATTACATTATTATTTACTAAGATATTTCTTGAATATATATATGTATCACCTGTATTTTTATTTCTTTTGGTGGAAAAAATCTAATTTTTTTTGTGGATTGTAGTTGAACAACTGAAGTTCAAACATTTTTTTTTAGGAAGAATCATTTTCTAACCTAACTGTGAGTATATCTTTAAATAAAAAATTGACTTTGTTATTCTTTGTTTCCTATATTGTTGAACTACGAGGAACTGTAAGATCAGTGAGAGTTTTCTACATATAATAATATTTTTAGCACTATGATTAATTATTATGAGTTATCATATGATTGGACTATATCAAAGTTCTAATATACAATTTGTGTGCATAGGAGATGGAAGTTGAACCCAATCAAATAGATTAGTGCCTTGGAACTTTATTAGTATTACTGGGCTTTTCATGTTTAAAATCCAAAGGAGTGGGAACACTTTAGATTCAATTGGGCTTTTCTAATTTAACCGTTTTGCCATATTTTATTGTGAAAATTGAAAAAAGTTGTTTTAATTTTCAAAGTGAAAAATAAAATTTGAAACTAGAATTGTGTGACTGTGTCTGATCATAAATACAAATTGGAGTTGTTTTTTTTTGTTTAATTTTTATGAGTAATATTGAGTGAAAAAAGTGAAAACAAATTTTTGGTGTTTTTCAAATTTCTGAAAATTTTGAATTCTGAAACTTTATCGGAGTTCAACACCGGAAAAAAGTAAGAAATTGTATGGCCAAACTAAATTGTGAATCCTAGATGAAAAAATTGCAGAAATATTTTTGACCCCGTTTAATAAACTTTTTTTTTTTTTTTTTACTGTCCATCGAGTATAAGTTCCAGTCATAGTATGCACATAAGTTAGTTTTGTCTATGAAACAAGAGATCGGGACATTTCAATGGTATAATGTACGTCTATTAGTCATTAAACTTGTGAACAATTGAGCAACGTATACAACATTTCTCTATAAGACACAACTTGTTGTTGTCAATTGAGAATGTTCACTCACTCTTTACATTTCAGTACCTTTTGGTCCATATGTTACAAGTGATTGATTATTGATGTTTTTAAAATCTAAAATTAGAGTATAGGGCCAACAATATTATCTATGAGCCACAATTCCATCTAAAGTCTTTGCGTTTCCTTAACTATTTATACTAACTTTCAACTTAACAGATTGGGATTGAGCAGATTAATTAATTAAAGTCGAAACGCATGAGAAGTTTTACTGATCTGTAGACATCTCCTCTGCGATTATACAATGGAACACATCGAATCCCAGTCTTCAGCTCAGAAACAGGCAAACATGTTTGTCCTGCAAATTCATCTTCACCAGTTGGATCATAATCTTTAACATCAATCCGGAGCAATGCTAGTTCTGGTACACGAATTGGAAATTCAAATTCTTTGTTATTATTCCATATTGGTATCCATTGATCGTTCACTGTCTTTGTTTTGCGCATTTTATTAACATCCGCAGGTACTCCTGCCATTCCAACCTACATAAAAATTATCTCAATTTGTCAATGCAACTTTTGTTACCATGAAGACAATTGTTCTTTTGGACAAATTGTCAATGCAACTAGAAATGTTGTGCTATTGATTTATACAAAGAGTTTAACTTATATATACAGAGTTACTAACTATAAAAATTACTCAGAAAAATCAATCTATTTGATATACAACATACATGCTACATTACACTAAACGCGGGGGAAAAAATTCTACATACTGCTAGTGTAATCTGGAAAAATATCGCAATAGAAATAGCTTACCCTAACAAAGAAGTCTGGAGGGGAACAATAATCAAAGTGTCTAAAGTGGAAATCTGCACGCCAACCTTCTCCCATGTATATCTTTACCTGTTAATTATCAACATGAATATTACACATGAAACTAATTATAGTGTATGTTATTCTTCAGCGGAAGTGCCAAAAAAGTGGTATTTATGTGACTAAATAGTAGTACAACAACATGAACACAGTATAATCCCACAAGTGGAGTCTGACAAGTAAATCTATATGTTGAAGTTTATGAACCTTGAGAGTTTTTTTTATTGGCAAGGCCATGGAATTGAAAACTTCGTCACATGCTCCATCAGAACTTAGTAAAAAATCTGGTTTTTTCACATAGCCACAGCCTCCGTTGGCTCGAAAAAATCCTTGCATCATCCATAGAAACCTACCGTATCCCTGTTACAATATAAGTCATATTTTATTAAGGTTCTTTTAACAATATAATCTTGACCCTTCCAATTCAAAATTTCTTTATTTTTAATTTGAAGGAAATCCATATGGCAAGTGAGAGTATTTGACCTGCATGTTAAATGCAACCATCTGTGCTCCACGCATCCATGCAATTAGAGGATCATAGTTTGATGAATCAACGCGTGCACCCTTTGGGTACACCCTTAGAATATTTCGTTGTGTAAATCTGAAGTATATATCAAAATATTATTCATGTATTATGCCTCAACGCAATGATCCCACATTTGTGCTCTGAACGCGTTTAGGCATAATATAATTTGATGAAACAAGTAGTAGTAAAGAAAGAACAAATGGAGTTGAAGCTTTTATATTTACCGGATAAGTTGATGGCTATGTTCAGCTACAGCGTCTTCAAGGGCTAGTTCATTCATGCTACAACGTCCAACTTTATTAGAACTTCCATGGCTTCCAAAATTTTCCATACCACCTTTGTGCTTCGTGGCATGGATTGCAATCAAATCTCTATATTTGGGAACTTCATCTTCGTCTCCCTCCTCTAATTGTATTTGCTGCTGGAGATACCAAAGTGTACTTTGTAGAATATAAGTATCATAAAGAGATTTCACTTACGCGTATATACAGTGGCAATGTAAATAATATTTACGCAATTAGTGTTTTTTATAAGTTTATAACTGCAAGCATACTGTAGTTAAGAACCTGTTAAATTTTAAAATTCTGAATTCGCCTCTAACTGTAATTATCTTTTAAAGAACTTGACAATATAAACTTTTTTTACTCTGTCAATGTATAGAAGTTAATCTCGGAAGAAACTAACCTTGCAAAACATGAGCAAGAACATAAAAGAGGAAGAAATTAAACCTGAATATGAATGTCAAGTCGATTCTCCGAATGTCCTCTCTCTAGTGAAACCTTATTCTCTGATTCCGCAGGGCTATCTTTTGGTGGTGGTTTCGTCGAAATTAAGATTCTTTTCATTAACTTGTTTGGTGAAGGGAACTCATTCATATCTGATTTTGGGATGAACAACATCGACCCAAATGTGCTCTTCACCATCTGCATTCTTAAGAAGTGAGCGAAAATCTTAGTAAAAACTACTCACTTCGTCTCAATTTATGTGACACAGTTAGAATTTCGAGAGTTAACCAGGTTTCTCTAAGACCGGAATTTTTTTATATGTCTTTTTAAATATGTTAAAGTTGTAAAGTAGTTTCAAAAGCTTCTATGTTCGAATTCTTGATCAAAGCTTAGAAGTTTGAATCCTAAAATTTTAACTGTCACATAATTTAATTGAGACAGAGGGAGTAATATATCCGAACCTGATGTAGTAACTTAGGTAGATTGAAGGCATTTATAACATTGAACCAAGAAATGAAATTTTGCAAGTGAAATATATTTTTAGAGTAAAGTTAATTTTACCTGAGCTACTTTTTCTTGAAGGTGTGGGTAGGGATGTAGGTGGTCTTCAAAAGTGAGTATAACAGGATATTCAGAAAATGAGAAGGCATCCTCCTTTATAGCTTTCAAACATTTGCCTAGTTTAACAGGTGTTGTCAGTGTCCTGCAATTTTTAATTCGCGAATAAAGTTATGGTGGGAGATAACAGATATTCCGTGAAATTATTTGATTAAATGTTTACCCTCCGTGACAAACATCGATATGGTCTTTTGTGATATTAGGCCAAAGGTCCAATTCAATCACTCTAACTCCTTTCTTTAGGGCCTTCTTAATTGGTTCAATACTGCAATCACTACTGAGCTGATTTCCAGTTAAGTACGAGTTATGGCCTGTGTAGATATAATAATGGGCTAATGGAGCATCCATATTTTGGTGGACCTGAAGAATCCAATAAATAAACGAAGGAATTAAAGATATTCATATCAAATGAATGGTTAGTTATATATAACTAATGAGACATTCCTCTGCTTTCAGCCAAAAGTGAAGACAAAAAATAAGAATCAATCATTCAAGTATTTCAAATTGAATGACAAAATGATAGGAAGCGAGATACATAGATTGGGCATCTATCCATCTATATTGAATTGCAGATTTCGAAATGATTAAATCATTTTTGATTGGACAAAAGAAGAAACTGTAAAAGTATAGATGAAATAAAATGCAGTAATCAATAGACTGATTTAAGATGTAGCAAAGGTTCAAATCTAATGAATATTTTTTTTACCTCACAGGAAAAAAAATAATTAAAATATCTAATTTTAATACCTTAGATTGATGAGCAAAATTATTATCACCAAGAAGAAATTTAAAGAAAGCTTCAAGAGTCAATCCCCTTCTATGAACAACATTGAGATGTTTGCTATTGAATATATTTTGGGCTTTTTTTGCAACATTGATCACCTCCTTCTGTTCTTTCTCCAGAAAACTAATTAAATTATCCATACTCATAATTCCATTTACTGAGTATGATTCAAATACTTTTTTAATATCTTCTGGAATTTCACCTCCCCTCACTTTGAATACTCTTGACCAGCAAAAGCAAACCTTGAAATGTTGCTTACCATTAGACATTATTATTTTTCTCAACTAGTGCAACAGCAATTCCAATTTTTTATCGTAATGGAATTTGTTCGTATCGAACTTTGTTTAATGTTCAATTTATACGTTGGAATATTAGAAAACGTTTGGTTTCCATATTCTGAGAATTGCGTAGGAATATAATGTCTCTGTTTCAGAAAGAATATATATGCCTACACGAAAAGTGATGCTTGTAACTTTCACAAATTTTAGTAAATTGAACAGGAAGAGCAAGTTACTTTTCTTGATTGGGATAGGTAAAGAAATTCCTGGTGGTGAAACAAGAAACTTTTTTATCAATAATTTTTTTTTAAAAAAAAAAGTGCATCAGAATTCGAACTTATGGCCTAAAACAATTTTTGAGCTACCTTTACCGCTGCATTAAGATTGTAATTTATGTACAATAAAATTCAAAAAAATGCTATATACATTGTTTTTACACTATTTCCACAATATAATCATTTGTCAAGGGTCAATAGAAGCGCCCTTTCAACTTCACACAAGACAGGTATAAGGTTTGGGTACACCCCATCATCCCCAGACTCTCCTTGTAGGATCTCACTAGGTGTGTTTTTGTTGTTGTTGTAATCATTAGATGAAGGGAATTCGATTGAACTCCCATGGAAAATCATGCCCTAAGACATTTCATCAAGCATTCCAATAGGTTGTAGTCACCTTATAGCATGTGATTAACGTCCTGTACTGGACTCTAACTTATGGAGTTGGATGAATATAGATTGTAAACATAAGTTTCCAAGTTAAATAAGTTAGTTTACTACTGCAATCACATGAACATTTCTTGATAACCTGATTCTGTTTGATTAATCGTTTAATCCAGGTAGTGCATGGACTCTCGGCTTATTTCACCATAATAGATACCTTGATGCATCGACATTGGCTCTAGAAAAAGTTAAATATATCGAACTAGCACTAGTCTTTGTTTCATGAGAACTATAGATAACCAACCTGGAAATCCAATTGTTTCAATCTTGACTCCTTCTAGACAGTCTTTCGCGTTGGGTTTTGTACTAGTTCTTACATTTCTGTTTGCATCCTCTTGAAACTCGAGGCCTATGACCCTATTCAACACACACTCTTTAGTGTTTGGTATCAGGTCAAATATGAAGGCTTTCTCTTCGGCTTTCAGAGTACTGAACTAACCTCTTCCTTGGATAGTTTCGGAATATAAAGTCCAACACTGGTTAAGTTGAAAACTAATCAAGATCACTCCACTCATGTCAGACTTTTGAATCAGATACTAGGATTCTTGCTCTGAGACAAAGAAGTTACTGGGTTTCTACTTTCAGTGTTGAATGTTTCTTACTCCAATGATTTAAAGCATGCACAACAACAAAGGACTAGTGGTACTAGTTGGTGGAACCACGGATGATTTTCTTTCTGCTCAAATGTACTTTTTAGCCTACTTGCATTCCGTGCTAGTCTTCTCTTTTTGCTAGTACAATTTTATTTGGATGTCTCAAAGGGACAACATATGAAGGACAGGACATATATGGTTTCTAGTGCCCCTAGTGTCCATGGAAGGACAGGACCAGTCCACTTTTCATGTCCCTTGCAAAATATAGCTCTTCAATTAAGAGAACCAGAATAGTAATCAAGGAGTCAGCAAGAAGTAGGAGAGAAAAGAACAATCCGTGCATGTCCAAAAGCCGAGGGTGAACATATAGCATATTTATCCAAGAAAACCCACAATTTTAAAGGCTAAATGGCTCTCCTTGAGCATAGTTAGCTATGCTGCAAAGTCTTTTTGAAACAAAGTGAGTATTATGATGTAGCTTAAGGCCGGTCAACAACCTAGCCATGGATACAGCATAATCAGGATACACGAAATTCACAAACTGTGCGGACATTTTCATAGCAGAGAAACTTTTTTGGTGCAGAAATTGATTGTAGATCTGGTTAACAAGGCCGAACCCACTGCCGGAAATTGGCATAAACAAATACACTCGTACCCCTAGGCACATAAGTAATTTCTTTCACACAAATAGATCATCTAAAGCTAGTTATATATAAAACTGCCCCGACTCACTGAATCAAAATATAAACGCGGCATAAACCAACTTCTAATGGAATTTCCAAAGAAAGAAACAAGCTTTATCACGGCTATGATAATCGGAGTCATCACGAGTTCACAACCTAGACTACCAATAGCAAACAATTTCCTCCTCTGGAGAATCAATTGCAAGAAGCTTTAATAAGTGAACGATGAAACAATACCAAGATGAACAGAACAAGGTCTAAATTCACAGCTGACTTGAACACACCCTGAATAAACCCCAAGAGTGCATTTGTAATCAGCACACAGAATCTGCTTCAGCCAGCAGTAATGGAAAGCGAGTCTCATCGTATTGGTACACCCGCTACCTCACTAAACTAAAATCAAGTGTATTTGAACTATCAAAATTAGTTGAAAGTTAGACTATATGAACTTTCATCTCCTTTCCAATCCATTTGAACCGTTAACGAGTTCATTGTAATACCGTAAACCACGAGGGAGGCCAGTGTGACAGAGTAAAATCTTGGGGTGGGTGGGGGAAAATCAAACTTATATTATTAACATATGCATCCTCAGAAAATTCATGCATAAACAAGCTAAACAGTAGAAAATTTCAGAAAATTTTCCAGTGCTGAATATCCAAATGCATATAACTGAATCAATCTAATTATGCCATTCCAATAGTTTATAACAACTGGCCAGAAAATCAAAATTAAAATATACGAACAAACATATCCCAGAGAGTATAACATACTCTCATCCAAGCACAAGATAAAGACTTTCTAAAACTTACAACCGTCATCACTCTGAACGATTGGCATACCTCTCCACCTTGTCATCAAGATTAATTCCAACCATAGCCTCACCAAGCCCACAGCTAATTTCAGCCAGCAATTGTGGGTCACTGTAATGAGTCACTGCTTGCACGATGGCACGTCCCCTCTTTGCAGGGTCACCACTCTTGAAGATACCGGAACCCACGAACACGCCGTCACATCCCAACTGCATCATAAGCGCTGCATCTGCTGGTGTCGCCACCCCACCTGCTGCAAAGTGAACCACAGGGAGCCTACCCAGTTGCTTTGTTTGCATCACCAGATCGTATGGTGCCTGAATCTTCTTAGCAAAAGTGAAAACCTCATCATCATCCATGTTGCGCAGCACCCTGATATCACCCATAACGGAACGCACATGACGAACAGCCTCAATAATGTTTCCAGTACCGGCTTCCCCCTTGGTCCGAATCATGGCAGCACCCTCGCGGATACGGCGAAGGGCCTCACCCAAATTACGGCAGCCACAGACAAAGGGGATACGGAAATTGTGCTTGTTGATGTGGTTCTCATCGTCAGCAAGGGTAAGCACCTCCGATTCATCAACGTAATCGACTCCGATAGCCTCAAGGATTTGAGCCTCCACGAAATGACCAATACGAGCCTTGGCCATAACAGGAATAGTCACAGCCTGTTTAATTTCTTTGATAAGCTGGGGATCCGACATACGTGCAACGCCGCCCTGAGCGCGTATATCAGCAGGGACACGCTCAAGAGCCATGACAGCACACGCGCCGGCCTCCTCGGCTATACGAGCCTGTTCAGCATTAACAACGTCCATGATAACGCCGCCGCGAAGCATCTGAGCGAGACCCACTTTCACTGAAAAGGGAGATTGCTTGGTGGTCTCTGTGAGAGCACCATTTCCGTAAACTGTAACGACACCGCTTCCGGCCATAACTGAATTCTCTGTGTAACACAAAGAAGAGAGAAAAGGAGAAATGAGAAGATAGGGAAGAAAAGGCGGTGGAGAATTGGGATTTTGTTTCTAAGGATCTCTACTTTTTTATAGGAATATAATAACTACACTTATATTAGTAAAAAATATATTTAATTCGTATAAAATCTGAATTATTTATACACCAAACAAAATCTTTGGAAAAGAAAAATGCACCAAAAAATCAATACATATTTCATTATCAGTCCACTTTATCCTCGTTTGTTTGTTTGTTTGTTTGTGATAAACATTTTTTTATATGTAGGGCCAGTAGGAATTTATTTTACGTCATTAGGTCCCGTTACTTTTTGTAATTAGTTAAGATTCATTTTGGGTGAACGAATATACATTATGAATATGTTAATGAATCGTTCAAATCCATAATTCTAACCATTTTTATTTATTTATTAATAATGAGTTATTACTTATTAATTAAAATTATAGTTCTTTTTTAAAATGAAAAAAGTCAAAAATACCTCTGAACTATCTGAAAAGGTTTAAATATACCCTTCATCCATTTATTGGGCTAAAAATACCCCTCAACTTTTTGTTTTTGAATTATTATTTCTATTAATTATTACGTGGCATCTTTCTATTGAATAAATTTTAATATCAACCCATCAGATTTTTATCCTATCCACCCGACCCATACCCACATCTCTTAACCCAAACCTAATTAAAAGTTCCATCAAAAATAAAGATTGGATGGATCTCTTCTCTTCTCTTCCCCGTTGAACCTAATAATCTATTTTTCTTTTTCCATCTTTCGTATGAAGCAATTTCAAGATCAATTTCACCCTAAAGGTTCAAATTTTTAGTGCAATACTTCATTAAAGTTGAAGGATTCAAGTTGCAACATTGATTTTTGAAGTTTTGGTGTAGTTTTTTTGGTAGAATTTAGGTATAGTTTTGCTGCTATTTTGATCGAGTTTAGGTGTAGCTTTGTAGCTATTTTAGTTCTAATTTCATTGACTTGCTATTCTTCAATTCTCTTGCAATTTTATAATTTGGGTGAATTTGTGATGTTTAACAATGATGAGAATAACTTTGAAATTTGAATTTGATTTTTTCAGAAGTGTAAAGTCATTTTGTGGCAGCATTGTATGTCTATCTATGTATTATTTTTACAGAACTGTAAACACACTATGTTGTATTATTTTTCAAAAATCAATGTTGCAATTTAATGAAGTATTGCACTAATAATCTGAACTTTTAGGGTGAAATTGATCTTGAAATTGCTTAATATGAAAGATGGAAGAAGAAAAATAGGTTATTAGGTTCAAGAGGAAGATAAGAGAAGAGATCGATCCAATCTTTATTTTTGATGGAACTTTTAATTGGGTTTGGGTTAAGGGACGTAGGTATGGATCGGGTGGATAGGATAAAAATCTGATGGGTTGATATTTAAATTTATTCAATAAAAAGATGTCACGTAATAATTAATAAAAATAATAATTCAAAAACAAAAGGTTGTTAGTTTTAAGGATAATAGTGGACCAAAAAGATAGACTGAGGGGTGTTTTTAGCCCAATAGATGGATGAGGGGTATATTTAAATCTTTTCAGATAGTTCAGGGGTATTTTAGGCCCTTTTCCGTTTTAAAAATTATTATTGGATTATTAATTTTTAACGGTTTAACCGATAATTTAATAGTAAATTGATAAATTATATTTATATCATTCGATATATAAAGTTCTTGATGTTGTCTCAAACTTTCGATTATTCTACAATGTGTTAATGTTTCCTTTTAAGCAAGACACGATCTGTCAACTCATCTGCATGGTTCTTTTGGTTTGTCTTTTTTTGTGTGTGTATGTGTCAAATTTTAATGGTTAAATCGAAAATAATCAATAAGCCAATATCTTAACATTTCTATAACAGTTTAGCATGTCTACAAATCAATAATCAATAAGACGGATCGCTAAATTTCAAAATCGAATCAATCGATATGCAGTCCTTGTGAAAACAACTTAAAAAACTTAAAATACTTGAAAAAAATATAATAAAAGCTCAATACATCATCAACCGGAAAAACTTTTTAGCAAATGTAATTTAAACACTTGAAGAATGAGATTTGTTTCAATTAAGCATCTAAATAGACGATAAAATATTCTTATTAAATATTTTAAATCAAATTTTGAAATTTTTTCTACACATTCTCAAATATCATTACATAGATATGTTAATCATTTAAAATATATCATCACATTTAATTATATGAATTAGTCTTAATAAACCTTCGAAGTTCAAACCCATGTATATTCCAGTTGAGGAAAGTGAGAATAATTAATGTACTTTATATACATAATGACATTTGGGAACTGGTTTTAAAATAAAATTTTAAAATATTGTAAGTTTAAATATTTTTTTAAAAAAGTATAAATAAATTTTAAAATAATTGATGCATTAAGCCTAAAAAAATAAAACGACAGAGAATCTGAACATGAGCCACAAATCGTAGATCATCACGTAAAATAAATAAAATAATTTTAGGATTGTGGCGTTATCGTTCATTTGCTTTCAATAAACGATTAGAGAAAATGAGTAATTAAAATTAAGGAAAAATCCATTGACCAGAAAATTTGGTCTGAATGATAAAATAACATATTTCATCGTTTACGTTATGTTTTTTTTTTTTTTTAACTTTAATACTTTTTAATTAAAAGATAAAAAAAAGATCAGTTTATTTTAAAATAAAAAGGATATTATAGACTTTTTAAATTTCTGATCGAATTTTCTGGCTATTTAGCATTATCCTAAAATTAATTGGTTTCGGAAAAAATAAAATCATAAAAGGAAGTAGTCTGTGAAAAGGAAAATGGGGCTCACCAATTGAGGCGGCGAGAGGAAAGGGGTGGCGTTGAAGCTTGAAAGTGACTGATGCATTAATTATTTAATACCATTAGAGAAACAATGGGGCCTCCTCACATCACTACCTTAGACGGTGTGACGAGAATTTTGATTAAATTTAGATTCGTATTAGATATTTAATATAAAGATATAAATTAATTTATAATAAAGATGATTTCCTATTCAAATAGATAAAGCGAAGGATTTTGAAATGCGTTGAATGATTCATGTAAGGATGTAAATTGCTTGAAATGTTTTATTTTGAATGAAAATTTATTAAAAACATTCTTTCTATTTTTACTCTATCTTCGTAGATTTATGAAACTAAATTAGATACTCCTTCCGTCCCTTTTTACTTTGCAATTGCATTAAGAAATGATGTAACTTTATCCTTCTACCCTTATTTAATGTTTTCTTAAGTCAACTTTATAATAAATGATGAATAAATTTTCAAGATTAATTAACTACTCTATCAAGGGTATAATAGGCAAAATATGGTAATTTATGCATAAATTTTATAAAATAATAAATATTGTGGTTCAACTATTTATAGAAAGGGATGACATATAAAAAGGGACGAATGGAGTATATTATTATTGTTGTTATTGCCTTATATTTCTATATGGAAATGGCAAATGAACTTGAAAAAACAAAAGTTGGAAGACGTAAAAAGCCGTGGGGTGACCATTTGCTTTCCTCGTGAGCCTGTGACATACTTTCTTCGGCGTAGATAATATACTTTAATATTCTTGGATTTTTGTTTGATATTTTTTTAGCATACTTTATAACCTTGGATTTTTGTTTGATTATTTTTTTTAAATACTTTTACAAGTTAATATTTCTTCCCTTCATTTTATTTTATTTTAATTCATGAAAAAACAGAGACAACTACTTATCTTTAAAAAATAATTCCCCAGTCCAATACCAACAGCAGGGAAACAAATAAAAAGAGCAGCAGTTCGTAACGTAAGCGGTGACGCAGAAGCTATTTTCCCAACGTCTTCGCAGATTCCCAATAAAATCAACCCAGTTTCTTTCTTCTTCTTTAAAAATATTAAAAAATAAATAAAAATGTTATTAAATAAAAATTATACTCGCTAATGGTAAAGATAATTTACAGTAGTGGATTATAATAATTCATATTAGTGTGGTGATAATTATAACAATAGAGATGATTGTTGTAGTCTAATGATGGTTGATAGTGATGATTGAAATCGTGAAATTGATGATATGAATAATTGACAATTTTAATGATGATGTGTTGATGATAGTTGATGTTAGTGCGAGTTGTGATGGCTGAGTAGCTATTGACTGCAAATAATAGCCAATAGTGGTAATGACTGATAATAATTGTTGATAATGATGGTGATTGTTAGTGATCGTTATGATAACAAAAGTGGTTGATGGTGACGACAGGTGGTTGACGATGGTAATGATTGTAATGTCAAAGATGATTAGTGATGATGGTTGATAGAGTGATGGTGAAAACTATTGACACAAAAATTCATTCGGCTCTTTGAGTGCTCTAAATCATTCAACACAACGTCCTTGTCCCCTTCTTCGTTCAAAAGTTAATGAAAATATACTTCTCATCTCCGTCTTGTAAATGCCTCTTCCACTAACACGTTTTCTATCTCATCTTTGATACACTTCACTTGAACTAGTCTCGAGCCTTCCTCTTTCTTGCCACAACCCTTTATCCCTAGTTTGACATAAAAATGTTTGAAAAGCTGTTGTTTTTGTTGTCATAATTGCTAACTTTGCCTCTTTTTTCATTGTCTTATTTCTTTACGTCTTAATCTGCTTTTCCTCCCCGTCTTTATTTTTCACTTGTTTTGAACTTCTCCATTTTCACCACTAATCCTCTTAATGACTATTAAAGTTATTTTTCAAAACTCTTAGCACCACACTAGTTGCTTTCCTAATGCAACTAACTAGTCCATCCCACTTGTTGTTCACATTCCTTAGCCCCACAGTCGTTAAACTTTCTCCCATCTCCCAAGCTCGAGAGTAACTATCATAATTTTGTAAGCAATGTTTTAATGCTTAATTTTTTTCCGAACAAATTGAACTGAATTAAAGATCTTTAGTTTATGAATTCTGAATCTAATTATTTTTAAAATTTGGATAAAATATTTACATATCTAAATATAAATATTAAATTATTGAGTAAAAGTTTCTAGGTTCTACAAACTCACAAGTCGAAATTTGTGGTGGGTGGATTTCATTTTATTAGTCATGTAGTCTAGTTTGTGTGACTATATTTTTTTAGTTTTATTTAAGAAAAGGAACTCTTTTTCAAATTTAAATATAATTTAATGGTCAAAAGTAGTCACATGAAATAAATGGAGAGGAGTTGGTGGCTCTTTTTGGTGGTGGTGGGAGAGGAAATTGGTTAAGAACCTTAGGAAAGGCCAACCATGAATTTGTCACGACTTGAAACTACCACAAGCCTTTTTTCACCACTTTTTAAATGTTTTTATTTCTCAATACTCATTTATTTATGAATAATAATTTATTTTTATTTTTTTAATGAATAATAATGATAATTGGTAGATGACAAAAAAATTGCTGGTGACCCAACCTTCTCCATTTGCCACTAGTTTTCTGTATTATTACTTGGACAATTAGGGACGTCATTTTTTTTCTCTCAAATTTGGCAAATATCGGTAACGCCTTGATGGCTAATTTCATGCCTTATTCTCTTTCCCATTTTCCTTATCCCACTATAATGAGTCTGCAATATTCCACGTTCATGCAATCCGTCACCTTAAAAATTCAATTTTTGTTTTTATTATAAATATTACTTTATTTATATATTTTTTATATAAGAATACATAAATATGTAACATATGAAATAAATAAAAAACTTATAAAGTCTAAATTTGTTTATTTAAATTATAACGGGTCAAATAATAATAACAAACTCAACAAATTTAATTTTGTTTATGTAAACTATAACGGGTCAATAACAAACTCAACATAATCAAAATAAGTAAAATTTTGTTTATTCAAATTATAATGGGTCAAAAACAAATAACAAACTCAACGTAATCAAAATAAGTTAATTTTTAAAAAATATAATGGTCAACAACAATAATAACAAACTCAATGTAATCACAATAAATTTAATTTTGTTTATTTTAACTATAACGGGTCAACAAAAACAACAACAAACTCAGCGTAATCAATATAAGTTTAATTTTGTTTATTTAAATTATGACAGGTCAACGACGACAATAACAAACTCACCATAATCCAACAAATAAAATCTAGAATAAATTGTACACAAATTTTATCCCTATTTTTGAAAAGATAAAAAAGTTATTTATGATATAACGAATAATACTAGGTGAAATGGTCTGATGGGCCCTTGTACTTGTATGAGTTTGTATTCTGAACACTTCTACTTAATCACTTGTCAGCTAAACCCTTAAACTCAATTAAAATAAGACTTTCCTTTACATAAATGATATGTCACATATAATAATGCCATGTCATAATTATCCTAATAAATATTTTTTATTATTAACCAAAATTAAATAAAAGGCAAAAAAATTAAGTTTCTATTAAAAAAATATTTAAAAATTGATATTTCTCTCTTTGATTTCCTGCATTTCCCCCAACCCTCAACCACAATCAACAGGAATTGATTTCATTTTAGGGTTTGCTATGGTTCTTCTTCCTCAGCTAGCGATGTTCTTCGTTGAACATCTTTGTCTCTAACAAATAAGCTAATGAGTGACAAGAGGAAGGCTGGTGCTCTATTCGTGAGGCTTGTTTCGGCTGTTGAAATTGATTTTTTCTATGTGAAGAAGAAGACTAAAACGCTTCTAACAAATCAGACGAAGCTTAAATGTTGAAAGTTTGTTCATCGTATGAATCGTCAGGTTCGTTTCAAGGAAGAAAAAGACGAAGTGACCAAATTTGTGCCAAATCCTCCAATTAGCTTCTATTTCTGCAACAGCTATTAGTGAAATTAGACAATTTGACCTTTGGCTCACTTGTGAGCAATCAATAAGGTTTGTTGTTTAGTTTTGTTTGCAATTCTCCAGAGTCATTTACGACGGAGGTTCAATGGAAGAAATAGGGTGGAGATGTAGCGGAATAAACGGGAGGGTCGGGCACTTTTGTGTTTTTCTTTTTTCTTTTTATTAGTTATTTAATTTTTCAAGTAAATTCATGTTTCCACTCGCTTTCACAACTGTGATAGCACGCTCTATAATTGACTCAGCAAAACAAATGTCACGTAAGTTCGGTCAATGGTCAGAGGGTTTAAAATTTTTATTTTAATTAAGTTTAAGGGTTCATTTGACAAATAATTAAATAAAAGTGTTCAGAATACAAACTCATACAAGTATAAGGATCCATCAGATTATTTTGTCACGCCATAATACTATAAGATAATTTCTCTCGTCTCCTGAAATCTAAAAAAGGAAATAAATAGGAAAACACAAAATATGTTTGAGAACATCACACTTCTATGAGGGCATAAAAGTTTATCGGTATATGATACATCAATCTAATAAATACAAAACATATGTTTCTATTTCTATTTTTAGAGCTAAATCATAGTTAATTAGACATATAGTAATCCTAATTTATGACTTAACTATGATAGAATAATATGGTTTGACGTAAACAACAAAACAAATGCAACAGTGTAATTTTTTTTGGTCACTAAACAACGTTTATTTTCCTCACTGTACGAAGGTGAAGAAGAGCCGGCATTCGGCCTATATTCCATGTTTAGATAATTGGAAAAAAGGACAAATATATTCCAAACTATCGTAAATGGTATGCAGATATTTTCGTCATATGTTTAGGACATTGGTGCCCCTGCCATCCAAAAGTTAGAGCATATATGCCCTTCACGGAAGACTAAATAGGGACATGTGGCACAATCTTATCCGTCGATCCAATATTTAATAAATATCGAGTTGGTGGATAAGATTATGACACGTGTATGTCCGTTAGTATAAAGGGTATATATGCTTTAGTTTTTGGACGGCAGGGGCACCAATGTCTCAAAAGTATGACGGAGGATATCTACATACCATTTACGATAGTTCGGGGGTATATTGATCCTTTTTCCCTAGATAACTTAATCACAGTCCACACTTGCCTTTTCTCTTGAATGATATATTTTTTTCCGAAACAGAACCCCTTTTATTATTGCATCAACGAAATACATAGTTTAAACATATTTTTTACATCCTGTATGATCCAACTTTGGAAAAACTTCTCCCAAGAAATTTCGTTCAACAAAGAGATAGAGTATATATAATTTGATCTAGAAATATTTTGTCCACATATTTAGAAATATATATAATTTCAACATGATTGAACATGCTTGAAAGCTCTTCACACTTGCCTTTTCTCTTGAATGATGATTAATAAGCTTAAAACTTGCTATTTTTTCCTAATACAAATGCCTAATTTTTAAAATGCTCTAAACAAGCTTCGAGATCAAAGGGGAAGTATAAACTTCGATGTAAATTCAAATATACCCTGGCCCAGAAAATCGTAAATACCAATAATAATTACGCCCAGTGGCGTATGCAGGATTTTTTCTAAGCCATGTCACTATTAAAAGGACAAGAATGACTCAAGGAGAAATTCAATGAAGATTTTGCTTTAGGCCTCCAAAAATTTAAGGCCCCATTAATAGTGAACTTTATGAAAATTTTCTTTTCTTAAAAGTATAAATTTTTGATTAATTTTTTAAAAAAATTAAAAAATTGTCTACTCTTTTAATTAGATAATATATTTAAATTTTAAATTAAACCATTCACATCTTCATATTATTAAATAAAATTTTATACAACATTATTCAACATGAGATTGTATTGCAAATAAATGATTAACATCTTTAAAAAAAATGAAAAAGGAACATATGACCTTGTTGGAATGGACCTTGTTGAAGATGTGATCTCCTTATTGCATCATGATCATTTGGATGATATTTTCGAATAGGTAATCTTTCCATCAATCGGCAATGGACCTTGTTGAAGATATGATCTCCTTATTGCATCATGATCATTTGGATGATATTTTCGAATAGGTAATCTTTCCATCAATCGGCAATGAACTTAAATCAATTCATTCCCTTCGTAGATATTTTTTTTTGGACTCATTAGCTTGTTCTTCCAAGTCAGTTGAATCTTGAGTCGTTAAAATTGATTTTGAACGGTTGTAATTTTTTTTTAGAATAATACCTCTCTATTAAATTTAGACTAATTTAGACTTATATGATGTAATCTGCACAATAGTAATTGAGGATCAAATGATAGAGGATTGCAGACAATTGTAATCAATTTAATGAATTCTAAATTATTTCATAGTAACAAGCAAATAGTAAAAAATAAAGTTATTATTATGAACAAATAAAAATAAAAATTCAAGCACATAATTAAAAAAATAGAATAGCAAAAAATTAATAACATGATGTGGAGATTCGAAATGCCAAATAACTATGATTGATGAACAAGAACTGAGAGAAAATTGAACAAACTCACAAGTCAGAAATATACAAATAGAAGGATTTAAGGATTCAATATTATTTTTATTTAACCATAATTCTAATTGATAAAGGACTCAAAGATTTTGAGTTTTATTTCAATTCTAAAAATAAAAAAGTAGTTAGATTTTGAATGAATTAGAGTGGATCGGTAGGTATTTAATGAAGGAGAGGATTGAACTTGAGACGTTGCGCCAAACCTGCGGCGCCTTTATCATCTAAGCTGGGAGCATTTTGTTATAAGCAGTGTCCTTTCAGTTATTTTACCGTTTTTTTTGTTGTTTTTTTTATTTTTATATATAGGTATATTCCGTAAAAAAATTCGACGAAGCCATGTCACGTGACACACCTTGGGTATAGGTAAATCCGCCCCTGATTACGCCTCAATCCCAAACGAGCATACAAAGATAAGACTAGAGAAATTAGAATGTGTAATGATGTAAAATTCCTTTCTTCTGCATTGGTTTATTCTCAAGTAGAACAGAAAATTTCTTGTACAAACAGTGAAGGCAAGCCAAATACTGTGTGTATTTCGTCTTCTACATTTTCTTGCTTGTTCCTATGTAACTCCGGTAGGCAGTTACACTAATCTAGACTAAACACACACAACGGGTTCAACGGAGTCTTAATTCTGAATTCGTCACTGCTCGTAGAATTTCTATTTGGGAAGTGAGCAAGGACTCTCATTTGATGGGAACACAAGGGATTTTTTGAGGAATTGTTTTTGCTGGTCATCAGCAAAACAAAGAACAGAATCGATACATAGTTCAAGAGCGGAAGAGGGTGGAACAGGTACAAAATCCTGCAGCTTTGCATATTCTGAAATCAAGTGATACATGTAATCATAAATCCGATCGATACTCAAACTCTCCATGAAGTCCTGTCCTGCTTTTCCAATCGCTTCAGCCTATTCAACAAAAATAATTCAAGTTAAAAAGTATAAAGACATTGCTAAATGAAAACAACAGTAAATTTAAGAGAGAATCTTAAATCAAACCTATTAGTATACAACAACAACAACATAACCAGTGAAATCCCACAAGTAGGGTCTAAGAAAGTATGTAAACCTTATCCCTAGGCCCTATCTCGTGGAGATAGAAAGACTATTTGTGAAGGACGAACGCACTAGTAAAAAAACATAATCTTGGGGGTAAACATACCTCCAATGGATTTGCATTACCCCACTCAACTGCATCTTTTATAGAAGAGCATAAATCAAATGGAGGAAGGGGCCAGTAATTTTTCTTCGGAATCAGACCACGACTAAAGAAATCCTGATACTGGGGGGTGATTATCAGGGGAAGAGAACCACATGCTAGAATATATTTCAAGCTCACTGACCATGCATATCCTTCTGCATAAATCTTGTACCTGCATTATTAAGAACACAATTTAACATAACAAATACATTTTTTTCAGTGTCAGAAGATATTTGACAAACTTGGAACGATACAGAGAAAATTAACATGACCCCTACATAAGGATGGAAACTCAAGAGTGTTGCAAACCTCACCTATGATTACATTGTTTTGATAGTTTTGACTTCTCGAATCCGACCTTGGCTTCTTCTGTCCAATTCTATATCCACAATTTTAAAGATAAAGAGACTCAAATTACCAAAAAGAAAGAACAAAACAAAATTATGTACACAACTAGTTACATACAGAAACTAAAAAAAGGAGATTCTGATCATTCGAATGTGTAAGTCATGAACCTGCCGCATAATTTGTGCTCTCCACATTTGAGTGTCATTGCAATTAAGCAACTCTAAGCGAATAGGAGAAACTACGTCTGGGTTCCCTTTCCAATAGGCTACCGGTATCTTGCTTGTCCAACTTCGAGAGTTTGAACCTTCTTTGATGCTTTTGAATTCTTCATTCCACGGTCTTATGTTTATTTCAGACCTGAAAATATAAATCAGCAAAGACGAAATGTGCATGATCAGCCAAAGAATGACACACCAATCTTACAAAATAAGATATATGTCTACTTTCGAGGTAACTAATTCCACTTATTATGAACAATGGCTTATAGTTCTACTGCAAATTTAGTGTATCGAACTTATACTGTTGGATGGATTTAAGTTCTATGACAATGTAAACATTTTTACGCAATAACATCACTTATAAGGTAATTGTAAGTAATCTCAATAAAAACATTACTAACAAGCTATATACAGATTAACAAACTTAACCAGTCAACCATCTAACTTCTTATAACATTGTTACATTCTATACTCCTATCCTTCTGTGACATTCGTCGCTTATTGAGAGTCAATTCGACTAATCTTTGAAGCAAAATTAGATTAACTCAATATAGATATTCAAAAACTGTACGAAAAGTACTATAAGTTGTAGTTCTTATCAATGTCAATACGATACAAGTTCACATAACTTGAATCTCGTGGAATACCAAAAAGTAAACAACCTTAGTTTGCATTTGGATAAATTGAAGGAATTGTTCATGTACTTACCATCCCCAGAAAGACCAATCTGGAAAAGGTATATCGTAATGGTTCGGTGTTGTACAGTATCGAAACAGAGGCAAAGGCATTGAAGAATACTCCGTTCGATTTATGATAGGCTTATCCATGCAATCAAACATTAAATCAACATCTGGTACTTTTCCAGGATATTTCCTGAGTAGCTGCAATATTCCCCATATTGTGAACATAGCTCTACTCTGCACACAAGCATAGTAAAAATCTACAAATAATTTTCCACCAACAATTACAACTCTAAAAGCTGCATTCTTCTGAGCTTCCATTACATGGTTTATAGAAATCCTAGACTTGGCCCATGGCTCGAGATCATAACGTATGCTCCTGAAGAAATCAGGGCACTTGTTGGATTCAGATTGAGGTTTGGTGCTTCGAGGAATATTCGTGACATGACTATTGCTACTACAAGTAAGATAAGAGCATTGTATGATCGTGGAAGCCTTTGAATAAGTGGATTCTTCATCGAAAGATTTAGCAGGAAATACATGCCACGGCGTTGGCTCTAAGTTGTGACCAACAATTGTTTTTGTCTGAGAAACTAAGTTGTCCACCTATCATCCAGAAAAATAACAAACCAAAATGAATCTAAGAATGTCATCAAAAGTAAAGAAACTATAGAATGTTCGGAACTAATTCACAACACCAATAAAGTAAAAGTTTAGACAGTCAACGTAACCAAGCTACTAATATTACTTGATCTTATTCTCTTAGCAGTGCCAATAACATAGAAAAATAAGATTATGAAAAGATTGAGTGTTCAATGATCTTGGGTTACAATAAACATGTTATTATTATAGTTATCTAAAAGAGAGTATATATTTGATAATGCCATCGGAATCTCTAAAAACTTGCAAAACATATAATATAGCTAACCCAATAAAGAAAGTTTGTATATATATTTTTAAAAAAAATATAAAGAAAATTTGTATATATATATATAAAAAAAATAGAATCTTCAAAACAATTAGGTCTTTTAAATTAAAATAATGAATTTGATATTACCTCGAAGAAGAGGAGAAGAGCAAGGAAGAGAAAAGCAAAGAAGACAACGTAACGAGGGAGAAAAGATGGCCGAGGATTATGTCTTGAAAGAATCCCCATTGAATTGAATTAATTAAGAAATGTGTTCCTCTCAAATCAATCTATTCGAGCCCTCGAAAGCAGTATAATTTCATGATCGTTGAATTGCATAGTCGATGATCATATTATTTTTTATGATCAGATGAACGAAATTTGACCTTTCGTGTATTACTTCTTGATCTGCTCTTTTCCCTTTCGTTCTCACTTCTCACAAACCACAATTGTTTATTTATCCGCACTCCTCTCCTTTTCTCAATGGTTTGGATGTATCAGGGTTGTTTCTGCTTTAAAAAAACAATATAAAAGAAGAAGAAGAAGTTACACAATAATATATATAATGAAATGAGATGTATTAGTGTATTTAACTTCTAAATACAAATATAAAAGAATTTTTCTTTTATTTTAAGCCATTTAATAAATGAATAAATATGTTCTTTAATATGGTTTCAACTAACATGTATGTCCTACTAATTTGAATGTGCATAAGTAGACACTTAAACTTGTATAAAATTGAACTAGTAGACACACTCGTCTTACGTGGTATAATACACGCATGACGTTAAGTAAGATACCGTGTCACATAGGACGTTGAGAAGGATGCCGTGTAGAATGCAAATTTCCACGTACGACATTAAGTAGGATGTCGCGTAGGATGCGTGTGTCTAGAATAACTACAATAAGTTTAAGTATCTATTTGTGCACAACCATATAGGAGGGCATATATGTCAAATTAAGTAAAGTTAAATGACGTATTATTTCTCTAACAAAATGACTTAGTCCACAAGTAATTCAGGATTTCTAACTTGATTTATTCGACTTATTTATTTTTTACTATGGATTCAAATATAATATTTGTTAACAGAATTTTGAATTTTTATTTAAAAGAAAAAAATGAAAACCAATTCATATGAATGAAAAAATGTGTTCCAAAATATATTAATCAACAGAACTAAAAAACTTGGAAAATAAATCCTTTAATGAAGTAGGTTTTCCACAGATGAGCTGGGCTTGACGCAGTATATATATGGGCTTTATTTAGCAAAACTCCTCGTACTAAATTGGGCCCAGAATTATTCAAGAGCCCAATTGCATCATCTACAAACACGTCACCAGGTCAACGTGGCTTTCTTCCATTGGTTACTGCCATAGATCTCTTGTTAACTCCGTATTTTCAATAAATAAATTACTCTTCGACAGTGAACATTCCATCGAGTCTTCAACTCTCACTCACAACTTCGACAACGATTCTCTCACCGGAGATACGAGCAAGTATGGCGGCGACGAGATTTCAACCGTCCGTTTTTCTCCTCTGCAGTTTAGCCGTGATCGGAACCCTAGCTCTTGCTCAGGTACTCAATTTTGTTGACCATTTTCCTGTTGATAATCTTAATCTCCGGATTTACTCTGTTGATCCTCATCGTATGTACAAATTGAAAGATTATAAAGCACTGTTTCGTGTAGTTTAGGGATCGATCTGTAAGTAACTGATTAATTGAGTGTTATTCATGTTTGGAATAAGCAATTTCGGCGTGATCGAAATTGCTTTTGGATCGATTTGTTGGAATCCATATTTTTCTTTTAGATCGTTTTCTTCTGTCGCTTGCTTGATAGACTGCACTATTTGATAGACAGCTGATTCAGTACGGAGACTGTTTCTATATTGATCATTTGAGCGTCTATGGATCCTTTTTTGGAATATAATCTGGTATAAATTCGTAGAAGAAGTACTGGATCATACAGAGGAATAATAGATTCCTTTGTTGGTAGTCTTCTACACACACAATGGTTGGGCTCCGGATGCAGTGATGGATGCTTTTCCAAAAGTTCTACAACAGCTGAATTATGTTTTTGGACAATAAAGATGGTATTATTTTACTTGCAGCTCTGTAAATGAGCTGACAGTGTGGAAGAAAGCTCGACTCCACTAGTTAAATTCCGATTGAACTCATTGATTTGGTGAACGAGCTGAGCACGAGCTCAATTACTTAATCAGCTGATCTCGCCCAACTTGGTTTTGCTTGTGTACTGTTTAAGAACAAACTTATTTTGATTTTTAAATTTTGTTTTGTTTCTATTCTCATAAGTTTTCTTGAAGCATGCTGCTCTGGCTTCAGATTACTGATCTTTAGCCTCCATTATGTTTGATCTTTCCTCTGTTTGCTCCCATTATAGTAGACTTCTGTTGGCAGGAAGTCACAAACACAACCTCAGTCCATTTCAGTAACTATCATTTCCGGCTTCTTTTTTGTTTACGTGGAGCAATTGGTGTTCAAGAGTTGGGAGAAAATGAACATTTCCTTTTTCTTCAGCTAAATCTAACTTCTTTTAAAAATTTCTGTTGGTTCTTTGAATAATTGGCAAACCTGTGAAACATGCAGTAAGTGGAACTTGTTGATTTCATCAGAAATTTGTTTCACTTGAATAAGCTCGTGTTTGAGAAATTGTAAGAATCCATTCTTGTCAAGACGAATGTAGCTTGAGCTATGCAAGAATTTTACTAGCCAAGTTCTGGCATACCTTCGAGCTCATGTGATAACAAGATTAGCTTGAACATGCAAAGCTTGTTAACACCTATACACACAACTATTCAGTTAATGATTGCATCGGCTTAAATGTAGGTTGTAGATAGAGTACTAGATTAGACATAGGTTGCTAAAGAGTACTGATTTATAGGCTCCACAATGCCATAAGATATCAAGCTCTTCTCAAGTTTACTGCTGAAAACATTTTGTGACAATATTCATTTTCCTTTCAGTCTAAAATGCACTAATGACTTGAACATCTCAAAAGGTGATATAAGTACTTTCTTTCCTGGTTTATGTGGGGCCATCTATGTGTGCGCATCTTCATTTTACTTTTTATGTTTGTGATGGATAGAGTGAGAAGTTGTGCTACTATTAACTTGAAAGTATTCTCTGCAGGCCAAATCCCAGGAAAATCTGAAAGAAGTAACTCATAAAGTTTACTTTGATGTTGAGATAGATGGTAAACCTGCCGGTATGCTCCTTCCCTTCATATCACTATACTTTTTTACTTTATTTATATGGTGCATTTATATGGATGCTTGATTTAATGGAATGCTATTTTACCTGATAACAAATATTTGCAACTGAAGAAAGATGATAGCCAAACAATCTAAGATATACAAATAAAATAAACCGTTCTGTACTACAACACAGCTATGCAGATATTTATAGTTTCACTCTATCACTATCAAATATCTATACACAAACAGTAAATTAAGTAAAATAAAAGAAAAATATAGACAAGTGTTTTGAGTATGTTGTGGCAATATAAACAAGTATTCTTGATATGTTGTTTCTTGTTATTTATATGAATATCATGTCCTCTTATATATGTCATTCACAACATTTAGGAATCCACCTGTTTCTCTTAAAAGTTGTAATCAATGATAATTCTTCTGGGCAATGCTTTTGTGTAGCCTCATTATCTAATTCGCTCCGTTGCATTATTTTCCTTGGATTAGTTTTCAAGTATTTGCTTTCTTTCAGGTCGTATTGTTATGGGTCTCTTTGGTAAAACAGTTCCTAAAACAGCAGGTATGGTTTACATATATGAAGGAGAGCTTGTAGATTTTACCATTATTACTCTAGTTGTTCACTATCTTTCTATTTTCTTGCAGAGAACTTCAGAGCATTGTGCACAGGTGCTTCTACCAGACTTTCATAGTTTATTCTCATGCATTAGATGCTTCGACCTGTATTTATATTCTTTCCCCCCCTAGTTTTGCTTAAGCAAGTGGTTTTTTTCTCTTAGCTGGCTGGTAATTCAAAAAGATTTTATTGGTCTATCTGAAGTATGGAGAATGGCTTAATAGTGACTGCATTTGCTTTGTTACCTTCACATTCATGATCTTTTTTTTTTTTCTCTTTCTGTGGTAATTTACATTGCAGGGGAAAAGGGAGTTGGAAAGAGTGGCAAGCCTCTTCATTTCAAGGGGAGCAAATTCCATCGAATAATCCCCAGTTTCATGATTCAAGGTGGTGATTTCACCCTTGGTGATGGGCGTGGAGGGGAATCTATTTATGGTGAAAAGTTTGCAGATGAAAATTTCAAGATCAAGCACACTGGACCTGGTAGGATTTTCTCCTTGTGTTGAAGTGGCTAATTATTCTCCGTTTTCATGTATGCATGTAAACCTGTTTCTTACATAATTTCCAGGGCTATTGTCAATGGCAAATGCTGGTTCTGACACCAATGGTTCACAATTCTTCATCACAACTGTCACAACTACCTGGTAAGTCCAAGTCTCTTGAAAAACCATATTCACATAACTTTCACCATTCAAAAAAATATTCACTATTAAGAACCTGGAGTTTTATGTACAAATGTTGTGTTATCTAATCTCGAATGTTTATTGATGTTTGTTTTGCATCATTTAACCCTAGCTGTTTGTGATTTACAACTTTTGATTAGCTATAACCTTGTAGGCACTTCTGATTTTTGATTATTTGTAGGTTGGACGGTCGACATGTGGTCTTTGGAAAGGTGTTGTCAGGAATGGATGTCGTTTACAAGATGGAAGCTGAAGGAAGACAAAGTGGAACACCTAAAAGCACAGTTACCGTTGCAGACAGCGGTGAACTTCCTCTGTAATAGGTTCTGATATGTTCTCCACAATAATCTAAGGTCGTTTTAGCTGCCAATTAAAGGTGTGGACAGTGTTTCCAACTTTTTATCAACCCACGGTTTGTCGTGATATTATTAGCACTGAAAGGGGAAATTAGGTGAAAGAATGAACAGTATACAGGCCGAGTGACAGTGGCTCACGTTCAATTTATGTCATCAATATGTAGTTAATGACTACTTTTCCTTATTAGTATCTATTAGCTCATGTTTTCTCATACGTTGCTTCCCCATTAGTAGAAATCAATGCACGTACATAGACTCATTGTAGCTAAGGTTCAAAAAAAAGACCAGACATCGAAAGAATATTTGGATTGACATCCACAAGAGTGTATTGATTTTCCAAATTTCTGTCGTAAAACATGATATACTACTGTATGTTCTACGAGTCTAGTTACTCTGCTAATTTGTCACCCATAGTGTAATTACATCTTTTTCACTGCAGCCATAAGCTAAGCTTGTTCAATAGGTACTTGTTTTTCTTTTCTCAAATAACGTTAGCAATAGAAATGCTTCTAGTCATCTTATAACATCTTTATGCAAACTTTCTTTAATAATTACACCGTTTTAAAATATATTCATCCACAAAGTACTAGAAATGTAATATTTTGGGAAGAAATATCAACGGAAATAATATAGATTAGGGGCATTTGTCTTCCCAGTGGCTGGTGATGTCACATTCATCTTCATTATTTTTCTTGGGGAAATTTTGATATTTGTACCATTTATTAGACCAACCTTCTTGGCCTGCCAGGCATATTGAAATTACATCAACCATCCGAAAAGAATTTTATACTGCATTTAAAACCTTGTTTTCTTTAAATTGAGCATATCATATGAAAATTGTATCTGTTACAAACACTTCTATCTCCAAACCCCAAACAGTCTCCCTCCTTGCATTGTGCATAAATCACAAATAAAGTATCACAAGGAAAATATCAAGCACGAACGCCGACAAAAGACGAGGAGAAGATGAACAGAAACATAACATTAGATGATCAGAAATGCCTGAATACATCAAAGTCACTCAACCTTTTATTTTATTTATGAAACTACAATATTCAATCAGAACTACAATATGCAGTTCAAAGATGCAATAATCAAACTAAAACAACGATATTCAAATAAAAACTACATCATTCAATTCAATACCACAGTATTTAAATAAAAAGCTAAAGTCCCACACCAGATACCATTCAAGAAACAAGATCCAAGTTGAAACTATAATGAAGGAAGCATAGCTCCACACAAGACATTGTATATAACATACAGTTCATCATTGAGAAGAAGCCGCTGCTACATTATGTAAGTGGTTTTCTCAGTCATCAGCCAGAGGAAATGGACAATGAATTATTGGTCCACTGATCATCTTAAACACTGGATTACACTAAGGAACAACAATTCCACAGCCATCAGCAGAAATAATTCAGTGAGATGAAACTGTCTATTTCAAATGCAGAAGCAATTCACAACAGTAATAGAATATACTGTGAGGACAAGATACAACATTTGAAGCACAAGATATGACAGTGTTTGTGGGGAAAACATAGATATGCCAGTGGATTCAAGTGAAGATCAAAATGCCACTCAAAAGCAAGATGCGAAGGACCTCTATCCTTACATTTAACGACAACAATAAGTAAAATCACAAAAGGGCCTTGGCTGCGTTGTTCTTATCTGAAATATCCTAAAACTACTTTTCCAAACCAAATCCTTACCTCAAAAAGAGTGAGCATCATCACCTAAAATTTCCCAGGTGAAGTAAAGATAGTAAATAATTTGCATGAATGAAACAAGCTTAAACATGCAGTAAATTAAAAAGCTTCAGCTTCACTGCAAACATATATTATAGATATATGAGAGATGTCTTCCTAACTTTATACGACTGATATAAGTACCAAATGGACTTGATAGTGAAAATCATAAATGGATGAAAGGAGCCACCTCCCTACTGAGGCACTACAGTGTAAAACAAGGCACAAGTTATACCATGTAATGAACTCTACAAGGTTGTATGCTCAGTGGAGCCAAGTACAATTATACCTACGACAAAAATACTGTACACAAGGCTTAATGAAGATCAAATTCACACCATATCTCAATGATAATGAAGTAACAAGGTTTCTGCTACGTTTTAAAGCAATATGTGTGTGTTTACTACTTTCATTTGGCATTAGCTTGGAAATATTGAAAATGTACAGCCTACACGTATACAAAAGCGTACACAAGTACACTGTCTGGATGAATGAATAGTCACACTTAAATCATAAGTTGACAACAAAACTTTAGCAAGAATTAGAACCACTAAAGTGGCCAAAGCAAGAGATTCTTGGAAAAATTTGCATGACATATATTCCAAAAAAGTTGATTTGTATTTTTAATCATGAATGGATCCTCCAATGCAGCATGCAACACTGAGGAAATCTTATCACACAGGCACAATTGTCCTGTATACCAGTCATCTGTCAGACATGTAATTAGGAAAACCTCATTGTACATGAATTCCTCAAAATGTTAAGTCCAGATGTTCATCTTCAGAAGAAAATAGAGATAAATCAATGGGATAATGAAGCAACTTTGACAATAATCAAACGGATGGCAGATAAAGGTTCATATTCAGAAGCAAATAAAGATCATAACTCAAAAGTAATTGAAAAGTTAAGCAACTTTGACATAACTCAGCACAGCCATGCAAAACACAGAGAATAAACTGCTAGCACTCGCTCGAAGATCAAAATCCAAGAAGTAAGAACTTTGATTAGCTATTGCAGTTGAAATAAATATGTCAAGGCCTCTGATCAGCTAAGAGGATCATTTGACTGGAAGATAAAATAGAAAATGACACCAATGATGGGAGATTGAAGAGGATAAAACAGAGGAAATAACATGTTTAAACTGCATAAATACCTCAATCACCTTTCCGTAAATAAGCTAAGAGGAGCATTTGAAGCTTCAGGAGAAGAAATCACGAAAACAGAGGAAATACTATGTGTAAATGACATAAATACCTCAAACACATTCACGTTTGCGGGACATCACTCATCAGTGAATGCAGACAAAAGCAGCCTCGCAAATCAGCAATCAATCAACGAATCATTCCTTTAACAAACACAAAAAGATAGACAATAATCACATTCGTTAATTACCATGTATATCACAAGAATTCTTAATCTAAAACAGCACAGTATTTTATTCATCTTATTTCGTCCACAAACAACACGCAGCCTCGCAAATCAGCAATCAATCAACGAATTATTCCTTTAACAAACACAAAAAGATTGATAATAATCACATTCGTTAATTACCATCGATATCACAAGAATTCTTAATCTAAAACAGCACAGTATTTTATTCATCTTATTTCGTCCACAAACAACAAGCATCAAAATACTGATTCAACACAGACAACTCTGATTTATTGAGAATAAAACATATGATGACTGGCATAACTAGCTAGAGTATATACAGTAATAAAAACCTAAAGTTTATGATTAGGATAGAAGCTGATATTACTAGATTTCGATTCACCAACGAGTTGACTCAGGATTTGGCGGTGTTCACGTTATCATCGCGATTCTTAGATTCAAACAAAGCAAGTTCCCGTCGCCGATGAACGATGTTGCAGAAACCTAGGGAGAGATCAGAGTACAGGCGAGAAACTTTAGAGATATTACTATTTATATCTCGAATAAGAGCGACGTTCTTCACCAGATTATCTCGAAGCTTCGATTGATGATTTTCGTTCACCTGTTGAATCAGAGCTCGGTTCTGATCCAGAATCGACTGTACCTCCCGGAAACACTTGGTAATCGTTTCCCAGGCCTCGGTGTCATACTCTTCCTCTTCTTCGCCGTCGACGTCATTTAAGCCGTTGAATTCGCCACCGTTCAACGGGTGGCCACTGAGATTAGAAAGCTCCGTGAGGGCTTTCAAGGTATCGTCCATGATCGGAACCACCCCGTTCAGGTATCGTCAACCAATTGTTTGTTTGTTTTTTTGTTTTTTTGGGAGCGAAATGATATGTTTCATCTTCGTAGTGTAGATTCGAGTACCACGCTCGTGACTCGTGAGTAATTTATATCTTGACAAATGGACCTTTTGGGTCCCACGATAATAAGAATTCCACACACCCTTTCATCTTTATGATAAAGATTCAGATATGTGAAGAAGAGTTGCGAGGATGTGTCAGCGACGAGGTGGCTGAAGAAGAGTGAGCCCAAAAAGGAGGTGCGAGGATGTGTCAGTGACGAGGTGGCTGAAGAAGAGTGAGACCCGTCAACAAGAAGAAGAGTGAGACCAAAAAAGAGGTGCGAGGATGTGTCAGTAACGAAGTGGCTGAAGAAGAGTGAGACCAGTCAAGTGTCGTCGTATTTCTAATAATATAATTAATCTCCTTTTCGTTTTTACCTTCTTGCAATTTACATTCTATTCTTTCCCGACCAAATATGTGAAAAGTTGAAATTAAAGAATTGTCCTAAAGAAAGAGAATCTTTTTTTTTAAACAAACTAAAAATAAAGACAAACAAATTGAAAAGAAGGAGTAATATTTATTTTATCTTTCTCTCGAGTGTTATGGCTTCTTCATATAGATCTTAGGAGTGTTCTAATTCAGCAAATTCAAGTTCTTCCTCCAATTTTTACCGAGCATCACAATTTATCTACTCTAAGAGAAAAACTAAATAATCTGCGCCTCATTTTGTTAAAGCTAATTCTGCAATTACAAGAAAACCTAAAAACTAATGCCCAGTAGAGAGAATATCATGCTTGAACTCTCTTTATTCAGAACTAACAACTCTAACCAAATATTCAAGAGCACGGAACAACCCCACACTCATTATTCAAGGTTTACTATCAACTGATTTAATCGGTTCTTCACAGACAGGGTTAAGTGGTAATCTCCGATGACCATTGCAGGCGGGCTGTTCCAATGCTCCGGGAGAACTATGCAAGTCCCACTTACATTCTTTGATAGGGTATGCTGGTACCACTTTGGCGGCACTGAGAGCTGCTAGGAATTCTTCATGATCTAATGGCTTTAATCTCTTTGGTTCGTCTTCATGTTTCTCATGGGACCCAAAATGTTGCAAACTTCTTTTTAGCACCTCATCCTTCACTTTCTGGAGAAAGATTAAGAACTAAATTAGCAAAAACTTGGCATTCAAAGAACAGGCGATATTCTCATAAGCATGAGAGCAACTCAAATAATGAAATCACAGTCAGTTGTGTTTACATGGTAATTGAACTTGCTTTGAGGAACTGCCTTTGTGAGAGGATCAACAACGTGCTGATCTGTGGGGACTCTATCGATCTTTACATCATGACAATATGTGTAAATTTCTAATTCTCTTCAACATACACATGTCATCACTAATGGATCTAATTTATATAGCCCAAAATCTATCATCATAAGAGGAGAATAGGAAGCAGGCCAAGAGAAGAAGGTTCAATAAGACAAGCATCCCGATGTTTGTTACTCATTTCATTCTCTAGAAAGACTGTCATGTCAAGATGCTCATTTCTATGGACTTTAATAACTTAGTGATCCTATTTCATCTCTGGCAGACCCCATGTCAACATTAGAACTGCAGCTGTTTGCAAGTTTCTGCTTACTAGGCTCCAGACACAAAATCCCTATTAAAATAGCTTGATACAGAAAAAAGTATCTATGTATGATGGGGATAAGCTAACAGCATACATGACTATTATAATGCAGAATAAAAATTCTAGTTCTTTGATAGACTGTTATTCAGATAACATTAAGAGTACAATATGTGTTTGGGATCTCTCTTCTATTACTTGTGATTGGATGATGATTTTCTCTTCAAAAGTTCATTTCCAGTTCGACTTCTAACTTTCTGCGGTTACTATGAACTAATGAGCTACAAATGGAGTGCAACAATATGTCAAACAATCTAAGAAATTGAGATCTATAGATAGCCAATGACTAAGCACATTGCACTTCTGCTAACACCCACCAACAGTACTGCATTTCCTTCCCCACTCTATCTAATACTGATCCCATGTAAGGCAATATCCAAATTCCGTAAATTCGTGTATATTGGAGATAACTCTCTTTCCGTTTTTTAGTGTTCCAGCAGCATTTAAGTTTTAAAGCTGATTTTTTTTTTAACATTTTTTTTTTCATTTTATACTTCGTCCATATCAAAGATTTGCTATAATCATACCCTTCGGGGTGGCCCAGTGGTTTGGGCTTGGGACTTCCATATTGGAGGTCTCAAGTTCGAAACCCTTGCTAGCGAAAGCAAAGGGTTTGCCTTCTGGGTCGAGCTCGTCGCACCGGGCTTGCCTAGTGCGGGTTACCTCTCCTATGTGGTTTGCGAGCTATTGCATAGGAGCGGGGCTTTTACCCTGTGCGCACCCAAAGGGTAGCTACGGGTTTCCCTTGTCATAAAAAAAAATAAAAAAATTGCTATAATCGTTAGCAGAAAAAAGATATCTTGGTAAAATCATGACCAAGGGGATGACGCTACCCTTCGCATGTAAGGTTTATTTAGCTGGGCAAGCATTATACATATATAAGTATAGAAATATCTTTAACTTCTCTTATAGAGCAAGAGAAGGCAAAGGAAAGAAATATCAACTAATAATTGGAACCCCTTCTCTTTTTTAAACAAAAAGCAAAAACAAAATGTAGTTCCATGTATTAACAGTCTAAGAAAGAAACGTATAAGATGGGGAAAAACATTAGTAAATGAAATTGCAACATTGAGTGATAGGTCAGAAGAAAAACATTATCTTCCTAATAACTTTCTTCCCAAAGAGATCAAGAAGTCTTATCAGTGTTTTGGCTCTTCCTCATTTTTCTATGAACGGCAAAAGAGGAGAAATGGAAGGTAGCCAATGTAGTTTGCTTTTAAGTGTTAGAGAGTCATACACAGCAGTAGACTTCTCTGTGTATAAACTTCTGCATATTTTAGTGACACTGTCAAGTCTGTATACTTTTTATTTGTATTTGAAGTTATGACAGCACTTGAATATATTGTAGTAATCTGTGTGTTTTTATGAAATTCTTTGGTTTATCTTTCGAAAAAAAGAAGCTCATCTCTTCATATGCATTTTCTTCCTACTATTTGTAAAAATAAAATTAGTAAGAAAACTAAACAAAGAATGCATTTAATCTGCTAACTTACGTTTCACATAGTTCAACTCGTTTGATTGATCTGTCGTAAGAAGGTGCCAATTTCACAATTATCAACAATCTCATAAAAGCATTCAAGCATTACAAAATTAATAGTTCAACACACTTAAAACACTGGCAAACAACAAATGACATGCATAATCAATGGGAGTATCTAAACAACCTGTACCATCCGCGAGTCGAACTTGGGAAGCCCAATTTGCCCTACAGTCAGTGATCCGAAAAAGTTTCCCAGCAATGCTGCATCTGGTACTGCCAATCCATCAACAAGCCCTGCAACTAAACCTCCAAGAAAGCTATCCCCAGCTCCTGTTGGATCAACTTGATAAGCTGGAAAAGGCGCAATGGGCAATTCTTCATCTTTAGAATACACTGTACACCCATCTTTCCCTTTTGTCACTACCACACAACACCATTTCCTTGTTTCCTCCACATCCACAAATGGTGCCTCCTCCGCAGATGCTTTCAAATACCCAATTCTATTCAACAAAGGCCAAAACCCGGTTTGATTCAAATGTACAAGATTCACTGTTCCATCAACCGGGTCAAATACCCGAATCAAAGCTTGTATATCAACAAACACCACCTTACACATCTCAATCATCCGCTCAAGGGTTTCAGGCAAAATCTCTCCACCAACACCTATAGCCAACCCAAAATCAAATTTTGAGTTCGGGAGATCCGAGGGATTTACCGGGTCACATGCAGTGACCCGTTTTAAGATCCGATCTTGCCGTGTGCTTTCAGTTGAGAAATAGGCATGGAAAACGGTGGTTTTGGAAGCAGACGAAGTGATCGGCCGGTGACTAACAGAGTACACAAAATCAGGACCCACTTTAGAAATATAGTCGGAAGAAACAGACAAACCGTCAAGCACGGCGGAGATGAACGATGCCGCTCCGCCGAGTGACTCCGCTATTACGACGTCATCTTTGATCAGAACATCGTGACAGTAATTCCCCACAATTAAACACCGATGGGTTGTGGGTACTGATGAATCTTTCGCTTCCTTCACCATAATTTAAGCTTCTTTTATCAAAATCTTCTACTGAGCTCCGATAAAATCGAAAATGGTAGGGTTATAACTGAATCAAATAATTTGAATACAGAGTTTTTGCATGGTTTCTCAGTTCTCATCAAAAGAGTGAAAAGGGTATTGAAGATTTGGCAAATACGCCACAAAGACAAATGGCTGAAAGAGCTACGTGCATAAGCAATTCTGTGTATGCTTTACATGTGTTTCTGTTGTTTGGCAAAATATATATAAAAGGGAGATGGGAGTTGGGAGAATGAGCTTTCGATGTAAAATGTAAATTAATAGTGAAAGGAGGAATATGTGCTTTCATTAAGGCATTGAAGTGCGGACCTTATTGGAAAAGGTTTGATTCTGTGTCGTGTTCGATTAAAAGTTTTGTCAAGAGGTGCAATTTGAGGGACCAGCGTCGTATTTGACCAGATCAATTTTACTGTAACAGGTGGATTCAAATTTAAATTAGACATAATATATAAACGCGTTATTTAATTTTATTTTAACAAACATCTGTAACTATACCTTTCAATTTCGAGCATAATATAAATCACTTAAGAGTGTATTTTACATGAATTTTCATGTAATATGCATTTATACGAGATATATCCATATAGGTACAAATTCATTGGAAATATATATTCTATATACATTTCAAAATTATGCAATTTCAATTTATTTGACTTATATTATTTATCTTGACATATTTTATTTTTAGTTTAAGATTATTCAGAAGTTTTTCTATAAATTGAAACTAAAGAAGTATATAAATACACATAGATATATACCATTAAAGTGGAGAACAACATGGGAATACTCGTTGTTTATCGACCCACGGATATAAAGATAAAAGTTTCATCTCTTTTAAAAAAAAATAAAAAATGCCAATTGAATATTCATTCTGTCTTATCTTATTTCGAACTATTTATACCAATTCAATAAATTCATAATATACACATTGTTCTACTCAATCTCAATTAACTAATGAAGTACACATTATCACTTTAATCTATCACTTAACAAACATATATTAGTATAGTTTGACTGTTAACTTTTTCCTCATATTAACTCCATTATTCTCGAATCTATTTTACTTCATCTTAAAGAATATGATATCTTTATATTCTTTCCACTTTTTGTCGACTATAAATTTGATATCTGTTGACAGAATTCAAATAAAGAAGAGCTGCATAACTACTTCCGGAAATCAGTTAGGAACAAGTTAGTTTGTTACAATAAAAGTTCGTTATAGAAACAGAATGTTAGTTAGATTAAATGAAGGCATCAAGGTGTATAGAATGTGATATAAATAGACTACTTATACACATTGTAAAGAATGTCTTGAAAATTCATCTTAATGAGATTGTCTTCTTCATCAAAGTATACTCTCTAGTTACTGTTTATCAAAGAAATCTTCATGGTATCAGAGCAACGATCGAAGTCTGAGTAGATCTAGAGTTGTGAATTACAAATCTTGAATTTCTGAAATCAGAATCTTATACTCATCAAAGCTTCCGCAGTTACAAACTCAAAGTGAAGATGACATGTGTGGATCAAAGAAATGGCAATGGTGATCATGCTACTGGTGAGAGCAGTGGTGGAAATACTGGGCATGGGTTTGGTATTCCTACATCAGTTTTGCCGATGAGCCAAGGGTTAGATTACAATCATCCCTTGTTCTTAAGCCCAGCTGATATCTGTGGGGTTAATCTGATCTCATTCCAACTTCTTGGAATTGAGAATTATGCTGTGTGGAGTAGATCGATTAGATTGGCTCTGCTTGAAAGAAACAAGATCAACTTAGTGGATGGTTCATGTACAAAAGAAGGAGTTCCTTCTGAATTAAGGGGTCAATGGGAGAGGGTAAATGCTGTGGTTCTCTCATGGCTTCTCAACTCTGTTTCAAAAAATCTGTTGGGAGGAGTAGCCTTTGCTTCTACAGCTCAACATGTATGGAATGACTTAAAAAAAGATTTGATCGATTGGATGGATCAAGAACTTTCAGCCTGCACAAAGAAATTACAACCCTCCAACAAGGTACAGATTCAGTTTCTGTATATTTTACCAAACTCAAGAATTTATGGGATGAGTTTGAGGCTCTAGTTCCATCTCCTGGGTGTAATTGTGAGAATTCAAGAGGTTTTATTGATCATTTAAACAGGCAAAAACTCTATCAGTTTCTTATGGGGTTGAATGACTCATATGGACAAGCTATGAGTCAAATTTTGTTAATGTGTCCCGTTCCAGGGGTAAACCAGGCTTATGCTATGGTTGTGAGTGATGAATGTCAAAGATATGTTTCCAGTAATGCTAGTATGGGGATGAACACTATAAGTGGGACTGGAATTGATCCATTAGTGATGTATTCAAGAACTGGAGGATCTTCTAATGTACAAGGGGCTAACAAGTTCAAGAAGAACTTTGGAGTTATCTGTGATTTCTGTAGGTGTAAAGGGCATACTAAAAATCAGTGCTATAAATTGATTGGATATCCACCTGATTTTAAGTCAAAAAGGAAGGTGATTAATGGCCCTGGGAATGCTGCCTACATGATGATGAATGATGAAAACAGTGAAAGGAAGGATGGATATAGAGGAATGTCGAATGACTCTACACTCAACTATGGGTTCAATGTTAATGGACCATACAAAGGCAAGCAGGTATCTAGTCAAACGGTTCAGAATTCTGAAATGGATGAGTGTGCAAATCATCTACAGGGATGCACTTTCACCAAAGACCAATACAGCCAAATCTTGGAGATGCTAAAGCAAACACAAGGTTCTGGAAACAGGCCTGAAGGAGTAGTTCAAGCTAATGCATCAGGTAAAGCCTTACTAGTTTCTGAAAATAATGAGATGTGGATTATAGATACAGGGGCTACAAACCATATGGTCTCAAAGGTTGGAATGCTAACTAAGGAGTCTATAGTAAAGGCTGAAGTTCCAAAACTTGTATACTTACCTAATGGTGAAGTAGAACATGTGTCATATACAGGATCTTGCCATATTTCTCCAAGAAGTGTAATAACCAATGTGTTTCACATTGCAGAATCCAAGTATAATCTGTTGTCAGTAAGTAAAGTGACTCAAGAGTTAGGGTGCTCAGTTACATTTTCCCACATTTTTGTGTGTTTCAGGATCTCTACACTGGCAAGGTGAGGGAGATTGGTAAGGAAGATGATGGTCTATACTTGTTGCTTGATCATATTACCTCAAGTCAACTGCAGCATCATGCATGTGGGGTAATTGGAAAGAATAAGGAAGAAAAACAACTCACAAAAGAAGAGATCTACGTATGGCACAAGAGGCTGGGTCACATGTCTTCTCACATGCTAACGAAGTTGTTTCCTGTTAGTTCAGAATCTATTAACAAAATTCTTCATAACTGTAGTGTGTGTCCTTATGCAAAACAGACAAGAAATATGTTTCCAGCTAGTTGTATTCATAGTACTGAATGTTTTGATTTGATTCACTTGGATATATGGGGGCCTTACAGAAAATCTATTTTTGATGGCAATAGATTCTTTCTTACAGTGGTTAATGACTTCAGTAGAATGACATGGTTGTTTTTATTTAAAAATAAGTCTGATGTATGTGTGGTTTTGGCTGGTTTTCTTCAGTTTGTTAGTACTCAGTTTGGGAAAATTGTTACGAAAATAAGGTCTGATAATGGCACAGAGTTTGTGAACTCTGTATGTGAAAATATGTTGAAAGAAAAAGGTATAGTGCATCAGAAGTCCTGTCCTTATACTCCACAACAGAATGGAGTAGCAGAAAGGAAACATAGGCATGTTTTGGAGGTAACTAGGGCCTTGAGGTTTCAAGGGAAGATTCCTGTGAAATACTGGGGACAGTGTGTAGTTGCAGCTGCATATTTAATAAATAGAATGCCTAGTAAAGTACTAGGAGGAAAATCACCCTATGAGAAGTTACATGGAACTAAATCATTGTTGACACACCTAAGAGTATTAGGATGTCTATGTTATGCTAAAGTGTTGACAGAATATGATAAGTTAGCACCAAGGTCAAAGGCTTCAGTTCATATGGGATATTCTGAAACTCAAAAGGTGTACATTCTACTTGATCTGACATCCAATAGTTTTTTTATAAGTAGAGATGTTATTTTCAAGGAGTCAATTTTTCCATTTGAGTCTAAGGCCAAGACAGACATTATTGGTCCTTTTATAGATAACATGCATACTGAGACAATGTGTTTGGATTGGAGTTCAAACATTGCTGATAAGCCTAGAGAAGTTTCCATTGGTCATGAAAGTGAACCAGCAGACTGTGAACTGGAAGTTGAAAATGGTGTACAAGAAGTGTCTAATGAAGACATGATACAAGAGCAAGGATCTGTGTCAAGTGAGTCACATCAAAATCAAGAAAGAATGGTGACTAGAAGGTCTACAAGAGGTACACATCCACCTGTGTGGATGAAAGATTTTGTGTCACTGAACATTAATAAGGACATTAAGTTCCCTATATCTGAGTCTGTGAAGTATGAGCATTTGTCTAAGTCCTATCAAGCCTTTATTGCCTCAACTTTTGCAATCACTGAACCAAATACTTATGCAGAAGCAAGTAAAGATCCAAAGTGGATAGAAGCAATGCAGGCTGAGATACAGGCATTACAAAACAACAATACTTGGGAACTAGCTGATTTGCCTAAAGGAAAAACTGCAATTGGCTGCAGATGGATATACAAAATAAAGTACAGGTCCACAGGTGAAATAGAGAGGTACAAGGCAAGGTTAGTAGCTAAAGGATATTGTCAAAAGGAGGGAATAGATTATAAGGAAACTTTTTCTCCTGTGGTGAAGATGGTTACTGTGAGAACCATCTTGGCCTTGGCTGTGTCAAGAAGGTGGCATATACATCAAATGGATGTGTATAATGCCTTCCTAAATGGTGATTTACAAGATGAGATTTATATGTGCTTGCCAAAGGGTTTTACCAGTCAGGGGGAGAAGAAGGTGTGCAGACTGGTAAAGTCACTATATGGGCTTAAACAAGGACCAAGACAGTGGAATCATAAGTTCACAGAACTCTTCAAAGACTGGAGTTCAGGCAAAGTCAGTATGATCACTCCTTGTTCACTAAGAAGACATCTGAAAGTACCACAATAATACTGGTATATGTTGATGACATCTTGATTACAGGAAGTAATTTAAGACTGGTAGAAGATGCAAAAGAAGCTCTGCAACAGAAATTCAAAATGAAAGATTTAGGAGAACTAAAGTACTTTCTTGGAATAGAGTTTGCAAGGGCTGAAACTGGAATGGTGATGCATCAAAGAAAATATACACTTCAGCTTATTTCTGAAGTTGGACTATCAGGTGCAAAGCCTTTTGGAACTCCTATTGATGTGAGTATCAAACTAACCTCTAAGCAGTATGATGATCAGACAGGAGATAACCAAGAAGATCCAATGGTAGATCAAGGCTCTTATTAAAAGTTGATTAAAAAACTGTTGTATTTAAACATGACAAGGCCTGACATCTCTTTCATTGTACAAACCTTAAGTCAGTTCTTACAACAACCAAAAAAATCTCACATGGATGCTGCACTCAGGGTTGTTAGATACATCAAGAAACATCCAGGTCAAGGAATTCTACTGTCTAGCAATTCAAACAATGAAGTAAATGCCTTTTGTGATGCAGATTGGGCAGCATGCCCTCTTACAAGAAAGTCTGTTACAGGCTATGTGATAAAACTAGGAGAATCTATGATTTCATGGAAAGCTAAGAAACAAACTACAATCTCAAGGAGCTCAGCTGAAGCTGAGTATAGAAGAAACTACTGTTGCTGAGTTATTGTGGTTAATAGGAATGCTGAAGGATTTAGATACAGAGATACAGCTTCCAGTTCATGTGTATAGTGATAGTAAGTCAGCAATCCAACTAGCTGCTAATCCTGTCTATCATGAACGCACTAAACATATTGACATTGACTGTCACTTCATCAGAGAAAAACTTCAACAAGGGTTAATCAAAGTCAGTTATATATCTACTCACAACCAACCAGCTGATATCCTGACCAAAGGCTTGAGTAGGTCTCAGCATGAGTTTCTACTGTCCAAACTAGGAATATTAGACATCTTTGCTATTCCTAGCTTGAGGGGGAGTGTTGACAGAATTCAAATAAAGAAAAGCTGCATAACTACTTCCGGAAATCAGTTAGGAACAAGTTAGTTAGTTTGTTACAAAAAAAGTTAGTTATAGAAACAGAATGTTAGTTAGATTAAATGAAGGCATCAAGGTGTATAGAATGTGATATAAATAGACTACTTATACACATTGTAAAGAATGTCTTGAAAATTCATCTTAATGAGATTGTCTTCTTCATCAAAGTATACTCTCTAGTTACTGTTTATCAAAGAAATCTTCAATATCATTTTAACAAATGTCGAATTTATAAAGAATCTTTGCTAGCAGAACTCCTAAGCACAACTCAGAAATGAAATGACAAAATCAGATGTCGCATATGCAATCATATTTAATCAACAACAAAGTGATTAATAAACCTTACCAGTAAACAAGATGGTTGCCAAGAATTAATATTTCATAATACATTTATGAATTCCAGTAGAAAACTTATCACCCTGCTTCTCATCATAACAATGCATATTTAGTTAGGTCCATAGTAACAATGAAACTTTCAAGATAGTAGAGGACTATCAAGTTGAGCCAATTCCCCCCATGAAGGTCTTTGGATCAGGACAATTCCCGGAGAATTGTGCCTGTGAGAAGTCAAAACCAGGATTCTGCAGAGACGAAATTCTATGTTATCAAAAGTAAGTTGTCAAATAGTAATATTTAAAGCATTTCTACCCCCAGTTTGTAAACAGTTTGTAGAAGATGCAAAACAGCTCAAGACAGATTCGAGGGTAAATAATAGAACTCTAAGATATTGCCAAGACAAGTCTTTTCTATAGGGACTGTGTACCAGAGTTCAAGCAATATGTCTGGAAGTATAACATTCATCTGCATCTATAAATTACATATGCATAGAGAAACTAAAGGAAGCTAAGCTGGAGATGCCTAATTTTAACCAATATATAATACTCCAGAAATTGACCAAACAAATCATTAATCAGATAGACTGCTCATGAAGCTTGAAGCAATATAAATACATGAATTCACACATACAAGCAAGGTGAACGTGTGAGACAACACATCTTAAATAGTTTACGGAAACAAAACCAGACTATTAAGTGAGAATGACAAGAAGTAAACCTAGAGCAATTTAACCTATGTGGGCTATGACTTTTTCACATTAAAATATCTGTAACAGCCAAATTTGATATGGAATTGCTAAAATTTAATCATGGAGTCAGTCATATCAATAATCATACATACAATTCCGAAGACCCAAAAATATGAGAATGATGTTAATATGAACTATGGAGTATCATTTTCCCAAAAATAAAAAAAGAATTCCACCTAAAAATGCAAAATAAGGGTCAAAATGACAAGATTTAACAACTTAGCAAAATAGAAAATGAAAAGGAACGTAATTCCTCAATTTCAATTAAGGGGTGATATGTATACGACTAGAACTAGAATCCAACTGTCAAATCTTAATGTTTAATAATTGCTAAATCCTAATCTAGCGGTTTAACACACCAGACTAGTTTTCCAGTTCAAAACTTACAAAGGCTCCAGCAATTTCTCTATGCCAATAAATTGAAAATGAAACCAATTGACATTGGATTGAGTGATATGCTAAAAAGTTCCAACTACTAGTAAAAATCTATGAAGGTGAGTAGTGATGATATTTCTGAAGCTTTATGAGGGTATTCGTGCATTTAAGAAATCTAATTGGGAGCAGATTCATATAAAGCCTTCCAAGAAAATTTCTGTCATACCCTATTGTTTGACTGGCAACTAGAAGGTTAACTCCTAAGGAAAATGTAAGCAGCGATTGAACAAACAACCTGTCAATAGCCTGCAAATTGCAATCATTGAGCTGGATCTACTTTGAAATGCCAGTAAGAACTGCCACAACTGTACAGCATATAGCAAACACGCCAGGACTCACGGACTCAAATATTTAGAGAGTGAAACTTTTAGTAGACGAGCACAACATTTCTGATTGGTAGCCCAAGTAACTATTGACATTCAAGTGACAGACATACAAAAGTATAGCTCTTTATGTTTTCAGTCTTGTAATCATCTAACTCATTTAGCAACCTTGAACCATCACCAGCATCACTATAGATTTCCTAAAAGCTTAGCCTCTCTACAAAATATGTGATGTATATGAACCTCGCTAACAGAATTACACTCATCTAACTCTATCTTGATTCATGTGTCCTTTTCTCTAACCTTTACTTGCACAATTCATTATCACATCATTAGTAAAACATGGAAGATGGTAAAGTTCTCTTCAGGGCAGCCGTCTTAATTTCTGTAAAAAAGAAAAAAAAAACTTTGGGATTTTGAACACAAGCTTATCTGATTCTTCCAAAAATGTTGCTGCTCTATACAGGGAACAATAATATTTTGCTTTTTTGAGAAGAAGGTAAAGAGGGAACAGTAATGAATCCTGCTTTTACTACTGGAATGAAAGCTCAATGAACTATTACTTGCTTCTTTTTTATAGCTGCACGAATGCAGAAGGAGAAATGAGCACTAGAGTGTGGAAGAAAGGAACTAAGTGAAATTAGGGATTTCTGCAGAAAGCGACAAACATGCATAACAAATTATTGGCAATTGAAGCAGTCTTCGTTAAGGACAGTTGATGATGAGAAAAAGAGTTGTCCAGCAAAAAGCCTGCAACATACATCAGATTAACTTCGGCCTCGCGGGTATGAGTTTATGCAAGCTACAAATTTCCCTTGAATAATTTTCTGCAGTAGCCTCTTGCTCTTTTTTTTTTTAAAAAACTTTGAAGCTTCGAAGTATTCAATAAACTTTAAAGGTCTTCCCTGTTATTAAAGGTAAAATACTATTTTGTAGGAGGTCTTCCCTGTTAGTAAAGGTAATTCATTGCTTTTTGGAATTTTAGAGCTCCTTTAAACTATAACAATTTTACAACAGAAGATAAACCCACGTGACGTTATGAACCCAATCCACGTGGAAGTCACTTCGAGGGAAATCATCACTTGTGTTTACGCCCAAGAAAACGGTAAAAAAAAAAACACTCCACAAATGAAAAATCAATAAGTAGAAAGGGTCAACCAATTCATGAGTATGACTAGTCCACCAAGAAGGGGCAAGCCTACGAGTCAACCAGCAAAAGAATAGTAAACAAGAAAGTAGCAATTTACAGTTCAATGAATCAACATGAATGACCAGTTTGGAAGTAGCAATTGAGAGAACACTTCAACAGAAACAGATATTCCTAAATGATAGGGCAGTGCAAGATATGAAACATAGATTTCAGTAGAGCTTAATCATAGTACCTCTTCTTGGAACCTTTGAAGCATGAGCCTTTTCTGTTCAAGATCACTGGCATATGGATCCAACTGCCCTTGGCCCAATATAGGAGAAGACCATGTCTTACCTTTATCCCTCTTCTGTAAAGTTACATGCAGTATATCATCCTCTGTCATTTACCATCTAAGTTAGAACAAATTTATCGGTATACTAGCTATTAGTAGCAATTTATCAATGATCGTTCAAACTAATCATATCTGAACCTCGTAAGTTCCATAGAACCGAGTAACACTTCACAAAAATATACCCAACTGCAACTTACAACAGCTGACTCTTATAGCTAATAATTGAGCTGACCCAACTAGACTTCGTGTTCTGAACTAATAAAGTTCACACCCTTCAACTTCCCTAAGAAATTCAGAGACATTTGACCACTAGTATTTTATATGCTCGAGACTACATGAGTTTCTTCACGCTGTTCCCTAAAAGAGAGACCCAGTACCACTGTACCAGGTGACAATCATCAAAAGCAGTATGCCAGCAATTGATTTCTGTTACCAACAAATAACAATAACTACTAAGCAACAATTGCAAACTAGCAAGGTAAGCTATACAAATCCGGTGTATCCATTTTCGCCAGTTCCATCGAGATTTTGTAACCAGAATTAAAGAAAATCTAACCCCTTATTAAGGAAAAAAATAATAAATTACCTAGAGTCCAGAAGGAACAATCGGTCTTCGCTGGGCTCATAAGATCATGCTGCGAAAAAGAAAAAGAAATTAAAGGTGAGAATACTAAATTATTACCTTATATAAAACTAAGAAGTTGAAGAACTTACATTAAGGTAAGGTGGGTTGCCTTTGATCCCAACTTCCAAATGCTTAGACTCAATCTTGCAATAAAAAAGCTTCTTAGGAACATTTTCTGGAAGAATTATGTAAATGTTCAATTCTTCAAGCGTTTGGTCCCATTCGAACACCTTCTGGCCTGAAATTCAATTGTCAACTCCACAATCAACGTTATCATTTTCCATATGCACAATATAGTTAGTAGTAGATGAGGAAAACGAAAAGGAGTTAGAAGTACCATTATGGACGAAGCTGTGACGTTTCTCCGGGGCCAATTTTTCAGCCATGGATTTTAGGGTTCAGTTTCTGATTTGGGTAATTTTCTCTGATTTTTGTTCTTCCGGCGCGGAATTGTTCTTTGTTCCGGGTATCTGTCTTCCTGGCTGGTTCCGTGGTCTCGAATCTTCTCGACCCGGTCCAACCGGGTATGGTATGTCTGGACTGTCTTAAGGTATGTTTTGGTTAAACTTCTTGAAAATAATTCTTCTTCAAGTAGTATTTCAAATACGGAAAGTTACACATCTGATGTTAGTCAAAAATAATTATTTTTAGTCAAATATATAAAATATATATATATTGTTTTATATAAAAAGAAATGTATATTAAAAAATAGGTATGATACATAAATATGTCATTTAACTTAGTCTATATTTATGTCTTCTAGTTTTAGTCATGCACAAGTAGATAGTTTAATTTGTATAAAAATTGAACTAGTAAACACGTGCATGAAATGATCTTATTTATTGTGTCAATTATTCCTCATTGATTAAAAAGAGAAATATTATGTATTTATCGACTGACGGACTCTCCCAGTAGACCAATCCTTTGGTTTGCATTCTCCTAATCAATCTATAATGATTAGTATAAAGTAGGTCGATCAACTTGAATTTAAGTGTCAATAGAGGTGTAGATAGAATTTTGAATTTAAGGGTTCTGAAGTTGCGGAACCCACAGACGAGGCAATGGCTCTACGTCTGGATGTCAAGCATGGTAATGGTACGGATCAAAGAAGTTGCTTATTCAACTTATGCCACTTTAGGATTGGAGTAGTAGTTACCTAAATGTGACTATGTACAAAAGCGGATTTTAAAGTTTAAAGCAGTGAATCATTATCACTGCATTCGTATTAATTTAATTGTGACAATGAATATGAATTTAGTGTAAGGTTGATTAATGCAATTGAAAAGTTGATTAATGTATCAAGAAACATCTCACTCAAAAAAGATGGAAGGCAAAGGAGTTTATCCTATCCCCTGCAGAAATTCGAGTGACAATGAAAAGAAATTATCATTTAACAAGTGAAGCATTGCATGTGTTTAATCCTGTCTAAGCAATACCCTGCACTAATCATGTGTAATATCCTGCACTAAGGCAAATAAAGTAAAATTTTCTCTACTACAAAGCAAAACCTCTTATCTAGATGAGTTCATAGTTTGAATACAAAGTGAAGCTTCATTCATAATGTAGGGCTTTCCAAGATCTGCAATCTACTCATGCCAAAAAAGAAATTACAATCTCATCATCTTTTTTGGAAGTTGAGAACTTTGACTGATAATGCAAAGACAGTGAAGAAGAGCAAGCAAAATCCAACAAGTATGAGAGCTGACCACCCAATCCATCCAGGTCCAAAACCTAGACTGACCTCCAGATACTCTTTCACAGTGCCTTGAAATCCAGGTCCTGTTATTATTTCTTCTACATCGCCAAGTTGAGAGCTAATAATGCCCCGCAACGTCCATGCCACTGGGCTGATGTAGTAGAACCATATCCACCATCCAGGGATACTCTACATTGCATAAGATAGAGAAAGACAATGCAAATTATCATAAAAGGATCCAAAAAACTGATTATTTATCCTACTAGCTTTGCAGGAAACCATGCAATCTACTACACTTAATACATTTGCGGAATTCCGAAAAACATGCTCTTATGCAATAAGCCATAGGCAGGTCCAGAATTTTAACTTAATAAGTCCAACTAATACTTTAGCACTGAACTCCTTGTGCTACAGAAATTATGAGTTCAAAACTTAAATATTTGTCGAAATTTTAGTGATTACTTTGTTAAGTTGAACTCATACAAAAGGTCGCATCCGCTTCTGCAATAAGCCACTTGACAAACAAAAACTGGTTCCAAGTTCTTTCCTGCTTTGATAATTACTGTATTTAACAGTTGAGCTGAACTTTCCTATTTCCATTCTTTTACAACAGTTCTAAAAAGGAAATTATTACGTACTTCTCAAAATCATGATCACCTGTGCATTAAAGATAATAAAACTAGGTGATTTTAGGACAGGAATTGTAAAATACGAGTAAATTGACCAAATAAACTTAGGTTGATTAAAACATATTATTTAAAATGGACTACATATATAAAATTATTTGGAAGCTAATATGGCGCTTCATCATCCAAAACCTCTCTTTTCTAAGAACGTACTCAAGAGAGTGAACTTAATATTATTTACACTTTTTTGCCTACAAATGTGTGCATGTATATATCCAATAGTCCCCGACTTAATTCCTATAAGCAGACAAAAGAAATTGGAACAATAATTTTCTTAAGCACACAAAACTGCTGTAATTTATGATGAGTGTATGCTGAGGAAAATAGTACTCACAGGTTTTGGAACAAGAAAGCCAGACATGAGGTTCCACAGCGAATAAAATGCAGATGAAATGACAGCAGCCAAATGTGGAGTTGGCGTAAGACCAACAGCCATCATACCGTAAAAGGTGAAATAGCTGAATGTCAGAAACATGAACACTAAATATAGGAGAAATTTTTCTGCAAAATACCAGCAAAACCACAAGTTAGATTATCTGACAACCAAGTATAAACAGCAAGGAGTTCAACTTAGTTGCTATGAGCACAGTTCATGAGGAAGAACATGGAATAATGTAAGAACATATCAGAATTCAAAACGAGTAGCAACAGAGAGATGCATATTAAATACATGAATTGAAGTTAATGGTCCAAATGTCAGAGGAAAGATGTACATCTCAACTAATTTTCATTGATACAGAAAGGGCTGAGATTCCAATGGCTATTGGTTACATATGCATCTTTATTTCTTGGTTAACATGTTAATTAGTGTTACCAAGTTTCCTAGAGATAAACAGAATGTTCACTGGGTAAAATCCAAACCTAAATTGCTTACCTCCATGCAAGAAGCACTACTGCATTTTCATGGATTATTTTAATAATTTCTCAACATAAACTGCAGTAATTACTAAAGAAGCAAATCCATGAATCAAAATAAACAGATATAAGCTGCAGACTGCAAAACGAAAAGGGAGATCACATTTTGCCCACTGCTTTTGGAACTCTAAATATTTAGGCATGTTTTGAATGGTGCAAAGCAGCATAGTGAATCAACTACTGCTTTACATAAAAAGAGAATATGAATGTATGGTAAGTTCCTGTAAAACATCAGAAAATGATATATGCGACATTGGTCTTTGACATGTTACACAAATACACTTCCATAGAAAAGCAGATGTAATCCTTCAGGGTAACATTCAGCAGAACGGTTTCTAGAAAAAACAACCAGAATGGCAGATGAACCCATTACTTGAAGAACTAAGGATAGGCAAAAGCAAAGAAAATATGGAGTTGATCATGAAAATTAATTCCTTAGGTTCATACCAGCTGTCCTTTCAAAGTTGATCATCAAATATGAAATGATTCCAAATAGTAATGTCTGCATGAAGATGTATGGAATTTCGACTAACCCCTGTTTGCCAAAAAAGACGAAGTTGGTATAGTAAACAATCTCATCATCTCTTCTAAAAGCAGTTCATATACCATCTTATTGAGTAGTTCAAGAAATACCAACATACTATTATTATATCTGTTGCAACTCGAAGCAATTAAGATGTACTTGATGTGAATGTACTAACCTGAGCTGCTGCATATGGTAGAGGAGAGTACATTCCAGCAGCCTTCTCCCTGTAGAAAACTGTTCTCTCAATGGCAACTATTGGCTGTACAGAAGAAGCATTATTGACCCCCAGGAACAAGCATGAAGAATAAAGCGCACCCATAACAACGAACAAATTTTGAGTGGAGTCCCTGTGGAATCATTTCAAGTGTACTGCCCCAGTTAATAATTTGAGAATTGATCGTAAAATTGATACAATCAAGGCTCTAATATTTAATCCAAGTTTGGAAACTAAAACCTTAGAATGGTCCTAATTGCTAGTTTACTTGCTGTTTTTCTCTCACTATGTTATTTTGCATAGTTCTGCTCTTTCAATCTGGCAATCCAGCCATTTTGTCCATAGAAGTTACTTCTATATCATTAAATAAAAAATAAAAAAGAGCAGCAATCTTGTACTGTTTTCATTTATCCTTCTTGAAGAATCCCCAGCAAAGAGTATGTAGGGTAAGTTGTTCTACAACTACATTGGAAATCAATCAACCAACTGTGTCTGCTTTATAAAGACTGAAAGAATTATCCAATAGTTTGCTCTAGATATTTCATAAGAGAAAAGTTACCTTTTTGAACCGACATCCCAAAATATAGAACCGAGAATCAGAGCACTCAACGTTGTAAAAAACAACCTAACAGCATTATAAGTCGGACTTCTCCAATACACAAGATTTTGCTTCCAGAGACAGATCCTAAACTGAGAAAATGCACCTTGACTGTATGTGCTGGTGAACTTTAGAGGTTCTGAGTTCTCAGGCGGGACACTCAGTTGCTTAATTAAGGCCTCCACTCCCCTAATTTTAGAAAGAGATACAAGTTCTACAAATTGTCAATAAAGGAAAAATGAAGAGAGCAATAAATAGTATACTTCAGGTGATGAAGACATTTATTAAGATCACCTGAACTGCTCAGAATTTCTGTATATTACTGCAAAATCTTCTCCCATCCTTTCTTCAGCAGCTGGCGTACTTATCTCAAGCATCCAGGTTGCAGGATTGTAACCACTAGGAATTGGGGGTATCCCAGGAATACTCTACAAAATGTATTCACAAACACGTGCAGCATGAACAATAGCTTTTGAAAAGTGAGTAACCAAAATATAGGAACTATGCCTCATATAATTGAACTCTAATTGTGTGTTTTTTTCCAATAAGGAAAATGCTATCTGTTTCCTTATAAGTACAATCAGATTTCAACTGTATCAACAGATGAACAATCTATATACAGAGACCACAATGGAAATATCTTGTGTAATTAAATTAGTAGTAACTACTTCAAGATTAAAATCGACGGCGAAGCAGTGGAATGTGGAGAAACATTAGTGAGGCATCCCCACACCTCTGCACCAAGAAAAGGGCTAGAAGAATCTTCCTCTTAATTTTAAAGTTGTAACACACACTTTGTATCTCTTGAAAATCGAGCACAGTTGAATTAATTATACTAAGTGAATGGTGGAGGCACAAGCCCGTACCTGAAAGTAGTCAACCATAGTTTGTGACTTCTCCCCAAGCTTCCCCCCATATATCACTTGTCCTCCACGTTTCATAAGAAGAAGCTACATGTTGTAACATCACATGAGCGGATGCCCTGGCGGTCATGTAACTTATCTATTATAGAAATGCCTTGATAACATACCTCATCAAATGCTTCAAAAATTTCGATACTTGGCTGATGGATTGTGCAAACAACAGTTCTGCCAGTGTCTACAGTATTACGAACAGTTCGCATTACAATGGCTGCTGCTCGTGCATCAAGCCCAGATGTAGGCTCATCCATGAAAATTATCGAAGGATTTGCCACAAGTTCTACTGCAATTGTCAAGCGCTTTCTTTGTTCTGTTGATAAGCCAGAACTTCCAGGCAAGCCTACCAAAGCATTCTTTAGAGAGTCAAGTTCCACCAAATCCATTACCTCTTTAACAAACTCCTGCAGAATAAGGAAGTCAAATGGGTTTTAGCATTTTATCCAAAAGATCAAACATATTGAAGTTCAGAAGATAAAAAAGTAAAACGGCAAGCCAGTTGCTACTACCTCTCTTTGTTCCTTATTCACTTCTTTGGGAAGACGCAGATAAGAAGAAAACCATAGGGATTCAAAAACTGTGACTTGAGGAGAATGTATATCATTTTGTTCAACATATCCTGAAACTCTAGCAAAAGTCTCTTGTTGTTTCAGGTATCCTGATATCTTAATGTCACCCTCTATATATCCAGAAGTTTTCCTTCCAGCTAGGCAATCCATCAATGTGGTTTTTCCTGCTCCACTCGAACCAACCAATGCGGTAAGAACACCGGGAGAGAATACTCCACTAACACTCGACAGTAGTTGCAGCTTCTTTTCAGGTATTCCTTCTGAACTCATTTCCTGAAATAGTACATGTCTTCTGCTAGAAATGATACGATTCAACATGTACAGGTAAACAAATTTTCAGTATAGATACCTTTGGCATGTCAACAAAGTATTTGACCTTATGGAAAGTCATTGCCAGTGGTTGGAATGGCAGTATCATCCCCTTTTTTTTAGTCATCCCCAGGCCAGGGTCCCCATTTGACTCAGAAGTCTTACTACCTCCTGCCAAACATATCATAAATGGGTAAGAAGTACACATTCCATTCATCCATGAGAAGAGGGGATAATTTACCATCTGTACCCACTGCTTCTGGTGAGACAACTGCCCCGGATTTTCTTATTGCTGAAAGAAAAAAAAGAGAAAAACGAAGTCTAGTAAATACTGGCAACTATGTGTTGGCAATTCTAAATCTATAATACAAGAGTTCAATATCACTTACGGTTGAGAATAGCCAAGGCTAGAGTCAGAATAGCGTTGAAAAACAAAATGTAGAGCAATAAAACACCTACTCCCAGCCAATACCAGCTATTGGTTGTTGGCAGGCTGTGTGATCGCAGAACGGCATTCCCAAGAGTTACGTTTCCGATGGTTATCTTCTACGAAATTTCAATTTAAATGATCCAACTGATTAAGGTTCTAGAATATATTATTGTTCATTCCATTTATTTGTTTTATCTATAACTAACACATCCAGCATTCCCACGGTATAGAGAGCACACCTCCGTCCATCGTGTGGCAGTAAATTCATTAACTGAAATAGCTCGTTGTCCATATGTCAATGGTGAAATCCAAAAGGCCCATTCCCACCATGGCTTGATCATTCCTGCAAGGATAGAGACTCCATTTCAATAAATGAATTCCTGCTACAAAATAAAGAAAAGTGCAACCTTACCTTTTGGCACGATAAAACCGCCCGATAAAAATGTGATCAGCAGTGCAGCTGATGCAAATGTATTTGAGACAACCAAAACTCGTGCAATAGAAGCTATTGATCGAAAGAGACCCATTCCCATCTGGTGTACTACAAAGAGTGTAAACATGTAGCGGAAAAACCTGGAACATTTAAAAGGGGATATAAGTAGAATAAACAATCTACTGTAGCCTTGTCTGTATGTCTGGTGAAAAAAAAACTCAACATGCCAATTATCCAAAAAAATATAAAAGAAGAAGAAGAAAACAGAAACCGAACATACCTCCCAGCACCAGGTGCGAAACCTACACTCCAGTACACAACAAAAGACCATACAATAGCTTCAATTACAGAGTAAGGTAAACGCAGGATCCAACTACACAAGGACCATGACCATGCAGGATAAAACATATTATCTCTTTGCTTGTAGAAGACTGGGAGGCGAAATATTAAGAGAGGCAGTTCTGAAAATCCGTTGAACATCATATGAATCAAGGCGAAAAACAAACAAGAAAGATATAAGTTGCCGTTCGTCAAATCCGTGGGATGTATCCGTGTTTTTAGAAACATTGTGCATGTTACAAATCCAACAAAAGCAACCTGTAAACACATGTATGAAAAGTCTGTGATACATCAAAATTAAGAGACTAACAACTCTATAGATATGCTGAATCTGAGAAGCTATGGATGGAGGGGCTGCTATGGAGTCTAAGAAATAACTTGATGAACTAATCAAAATCATTTGAAGAATTGGAAGTGGCACAAATGACATGTTCTTGGAAGCTTCCATTTATACATCCACTTCTATACTGCCCTGAAGGACCAAATGCATATTTGAATACGAGGTACAATTGAGACTTCAAATCTCTAACAGCTCAAATACACTGATAGTTTTCTCCCTCGCGTTCTCAATCATAGAACTTCACGATGGACAGCGATTCAGGGGCAGAGTTACAGTATTAGCTACGAGTTCAGATGAAACCAATAGTTTTTGCTTAGAGAGTATACTCGTATCATAAAATCTATTAAATATGTATAAATATTAAATTGCAAAGCCAAAAATTAAAACAAGCTATTGGATTCGGTGCAAATTTAGAACCCATAAACTTCAAATCTTGCTCCGCCTCTAATGCATTGTGAATCTTCTTGAGAAATCCCTTGATCGAATTTAGATGGTCTTATTTGACCAGCTTGGAGATTTAAAATTAAAATTTAGATGTGTAAATGATGAGTAGGTGAAACAGAAAGACCAATACTTTTTAAAAAAAAAAAAAGGAACAAAAGTATCATTTTACGTTATTTTTAATTTTGAAATTGAAGGCAGAAAATGAAAAAAATGAATCAGATTGGTATAAAGAATGTAAACTTACAGGCATACCTGAAACGTTCTGAAGATATAAAGAAAACTATGCCTAGTCATTAGAAGCCACTCTCTCTCGAAACAAGCTTTAAAGAGATCCCATCTGGGAATAGCAAACTTTGTTGTAGATAGAGCTGAGGGATGACCTTTGGATCTATCATATGGAGTAGAAAGGAAGGATTTTATATCCTGACCATATCTGGAGTTCCTAAACGCTTCGGCAATTGCATGAACAGGAATGAATTCATATGGTCTGGAATTATCAGCCCAGTATTGTGCCTGATCCTTTCTTGAGGTAACCTGTGAAGAGACCAGTTAAAGTACCAAATACACCTTGGGGCTATAAAGCACCAAATGAAAAGTACCTCTTGAAGGAAATCTGCAACGCCCTTACGGGGTGGCAATCGAAATCCTAATGACTCAAAGAATTCAATAACATCTGCTTGGGGACCATGGTACACGACATATCCTTCAGAGAGTAATACCAGATCATCAAACAATTCAAAAGTCTCAGGTGCAGGTTGAAGAAGAGCAATCATCAACGTTGCGTCCATTAAATGAACAAAATTTCTTAAGCACTTGACAATTTGGTAGGTCGTGGAGCTATCAAGTCCAGTAGATATTTCATCCATGAAAAGTGTTTTCCTGGGTCCGACAATCATTTCTCCTGTGTATGGAAACCATTATTAGCAACTATTTATTTAGCCACATTTTTCTCCCTTCACTCGTCCAGAAAAAAGAGACTGGTGGATGAATTCTGATATTTCAGGCTATCTCACTTAGTTCAAGCACCCCAACTATTATAAGGAAACATGCCAGCTCATAAACAAACAAAATTTATGGATAGGTTACTTTAATTTGCCTTACAATTAACACCAAAATTATGAATAATCTCTGGAGGTCAATATTTGCTCCATTACAACCAGAATTATTTAAGAGAGTGAGGATATACCTGTCGTAACTCTCTTCCTTTGTCCACCTGAAACTCCTCTTATCATGTCATTGCCAACAATTGTATCTGAACATACATCTAAACCAAGAACTTTCAAGACGTAATCTGTAGACACGCTGTGCTTCTTACCACCAACAGCAGATGCCTGACCAGTTATTGATTGCAACAAATACCAACATGAAAATGACATAAAACATCATGAGATCCCATATAACATGGGTGAACTAGCCTGGTAGATAGAGAAACTCAAATCAGACCTTCATATATGCATCTATTTCAGAGTTTGGACGTATACTTCTTTCCTTCTCTAAACGATCAAGGTCTGTCATATATTCTGCAAAAGAAATTAACAGGGCGGGTTTGGGAATGAAAGATGTTATGTCATATTAGATAAACCTTAATTGGTTCTGATTAAGCAGGCAAAGTGGGATATATATCAATCACTAATTACATGAGAAGAAACATACTTGCCTTTGCTCTAAAATAGATTAGGAAGATAATATCTGGAAACTTAATGCTCTTAAGTCTTAACACACTACTTATTTGTCCACAGAATACGCCCTGGATGTGGCAAGGTATTAGCTAAGACTCCTACCTATATTTCCCCACTAGACTAAGTTATGGAACTAGATAAAAGGCTTCATTAATAACATGCCCAAAAACAGCAGAGGAATTCCAAAAGTACCTATATATTCAATTCCATTTTTCTTTGGTCTTATCTTATTTCTGTAAAACCTTCACAAGAAAATGTTGCAATAGTCCTTTTATTCTTTTATCTATCTCATTGTCAAATGACAATGAAGAAAGGATAACATCTTGACATCCAGAAATTAGGACATTTTGCTGTTCAGTTCTATATATTTCCTAAGCTTTTGTTTAGGAAGTAATTTCCGGGGCATCTTTTCCCTTTGTGTTGTTTCTATTCAAGACATAAGGTTGTCAGATACAGTTCTCTCGATTTTGATTTCTTTTTTTCTAGTTGAGTTGGGGGAGCAGGGAAGGGCTTTGATTTTTTTGCTTATGCGAATGGATTCTGCTTAGTTCATTTTTCTTCTTCAAAGCCAGCTAATAATAGTACATGTAAATGCAGAGAGAACATAACCAGATAAAAAGAAACAACTAGTACAATGATATAATATGGTTCAGCAAGCTTAATTGTGCAGCATAACACATCTGTTTACTAAGTGATACTCGCATTACAATTAAAATATGAAAGATTTCACGAAAGCTGTGACAGACATCTGCACAAGTAAAGAGGAAACCCATGCCTTGTAAAAGGAAAACTGGTCAAGTACATGAAGTGGAAATGTTTAGACAAACCTCCAAATCCTTGACTTGCACCTTGGCATCTAGCAGCAAAATCTACAGTTTCTCTTACAGTTAACTCAGCAATATGATTATCTGTCTGACTTATGTAAGCTGAAGTTCTTTGCACACAAAATTCATCCAGCTTATGTCCATTATACGTGATAATCCCTCTTTTCTGTAACAAAGAGTTATGTAATTATATTTGGTATTGTTTTTTATTATTGTAGTTCAATGGAACACAATGTCTCCAGGAGATCCTCTTGAAAGAAGTAAACTGAAGTGAAGGTAATTAAATACATGGCGCAAGTTAGAAAGGATAGGCAATGCAGTAAAATTATCAAAGAAAAGACATAACGTTAAATTAAGCTAACAAAATACTTAATATCTGATCAGGATTCATATTTGCCTCTTTTTGCAATATTCCCAGAACTCCTACCTTTTAATGCCCTGGTTACACAGCATTTCAAGGACATATGTTATTAGGCAGATTAAAAAAAAATTGGAGCCACTAATGTTCCCAAGATGATGATTTGAGATAATTATCTTGAATGTCAGATGTATAAATCAATAAAAGAGCTTATAGAATCATTGAATCTTTTTAGAAGAACTCCACGTCTATTAAGGAAGACAAGGATTATGAATCCAAAGGCAATACAAGAGAAAGGCTGGTACTCACCTTTAAGCTATTATCAAGCTTCCCTGAAAGAGCTAAAAGCAATGAAGTTTTACCAGAACCAGGAGGTCCAAGGAGCAGTGTCATCCTAGCAAGAGCAATAAAAACAATGTTTCATTATATGCAACTGTTTGGCAATCTAATTACTACTAACTATAAGTTGCGGAGTATATTTGAATATGTTTAGGACTGAGCTGTTTTTACTTTCAGTAGATGAAATATTTAATTTTTTTCTGTTAGATAGGTAGTATAAATTGTCAGAAGGTGCAGTATTGTACACATTAGTGTCCAACATTGATCAAGCCAGTAACCGCTTTCAAAGAAAACATGACCACTATTGATCCTATCCTGGTGAACTTGACACAGTGCGGGACCAGGTTTTGGCTAGTTCGATATTCCTACATTGGATGAATTGTTTTCCCGCTTACTACATCTTACTGCTCCAAGCTAGTCATACAGTGATCCCCTAACCAGCGGTCAATTCTTCTGTTCTAGCATCTTAAACTATCGATTCCATCAACCAGACACATAATATCCAGGCTGAATACCTTCCAGACTTCCATTTTTAAAAAATGGGGGTAGGGGAAGGGGAAATGTGAAGCAGCAAGGTGAATGTTTAGGTAGTCAACCAACCGAGTTACTACGATTCCCCCTTCCAGACTTCCGGCGCATATGTAGGTAATAGCAAATTTGAAATATGTTTGTTAAATATATAATTAAAAGCTACCAACATAACAGCAACACTTCTTTCATACACGAGGCAGTTATCAGAAGTAAGAAAAAAAAGAAACAAAGCTTACCTCCCAGGTTTTACAACACCACTCACGTTGTTCAAAATGGTAAGAGAGTTTCTCTTAGGACGGAATATCCTCAGTCCAGTCAATATACTCTGTAATTCATAAAAATACATTTAGAGAAACTATCATAAGCTATAGTCTAAGGTAGAAGAATAACATAGAGACTTTGCGTGGCCCAGTGGCCAGTAAAGTGGTTGAAAACTCTGAGATCTCATGTTCAAAACTCAGTGGGGATAAAACACACTAAGTGATTCTTCTTATCTGTTCTAGTCTTGGTGGACAAAATTACTAATACCTATTGGTCGTGGAAGGTGGCAGGTATCCATGGAATTAGTCTGCGAAAGTTGGCCCGGACACTGCGGTTAAAAGAATAACATAAGAGAATTAGTTGCAGGATTGAATGATTTACCTCGATGACATCACGGACTGAATTCACCAAAGTAGGCAAAGCTCTGGAGCCAACATTCACATTTGCTGTGAGTGTTATATCCTCATATCGAACTTCAACTTTCGGAACCTCCAATCCCACACTTTTTCCAGAATGAAAATTTTAAGCCATTATTAATTAGATATAAATTTTAATATTGCTAGTTATGAAAATTAGCAAAAAGAATAGTAAGAACGCTACTTTACATTTAATTCCTTAAGATTATGTCATCTACGAGTAGACTACAAGTTTATACTTTATAATCTACTAGTTTACAATAATTTTGTGTCTACTGTATGAATCTCAATTCTCTATATAAATCTCAATTCGTGTCATTATTATTATATCAAATAAAAATGAAAAATCCATACAATGATGTTGCTCGCCACAAACAGAATATCTAATAACAACGGTGTAAATTAAATCTACTTTATTGGAAACATGCATAGTAATTAAAAAAATAATTTAAGGATTAGAATTGTTAATCAAGACTAATCTAGAAAAAAGAAATTATTTTATTATTTATAATTTTATAGTTCTGCAGGTTCAGTTTAATCTTCTAAATTCAATCCAAGTGCATTCAAACAAAACTGTTATTTTACGTATATTTTGTTTCAAGTGATGATATAAATCTTCCTCTAAGTTAGATGCATAGACTATAAAATTGTACTAGTAATTTTCATGCTTCTTGTTTATGTTAATTGTGAGCATTGCAACTTCAAGATTAATAGTTACGTTAACTATCCTGATTTTATTGTCTGTTGCAAATATCCTGATTTTATTCTCTATTTATTTATGAACAGTTTATAACTTATATTTTGTATTATATATGTGATCGAGCATTATTTTATTTTGTATTGGGTTAATTAGCCTAACTCAAACTCTGTAAAATTAGGTCTTGATAACAATTCACGCTCCAAAAGCTAGCTCAAATAAAGGAGGATTGCATAAGGAAATCACGCATTTCATTAACCATCAATTTAAGCCTTATTAGTTCTTTCATGCATATCTGGTGCATGTGCATGTGCAATTTTTAGTTTAGAGCCCAACAATGGATGATATGAAACCTGAATTAAGTGTTGAATCTACCACACATTTCAAAAAGTTAGCTAACCAAGCGGAGAATTATCAAAATCTTATAAAGACAATCCCCATCTCACTTTCGTTTTTTAACAAACTCAGGTTGGCCCACGGCCTAATGCTCGATTCAACTTTGCCAACTAAAGCGAGTTAGTTTCATAAAACTAGGACCTCACCAACACGAATCAAACAGCAAAACTTGCAGAAATATTTCACAATTAAATTTTTTTTTTAAATCAAAGAAGAGAAATAAAGAATATGAAACACACATTGCGATTCCTGTATCTACAAAATTCGGAAGAAAATAAAATCCTTTTCAAATAATTGAACTCAAAATAAAAGAAATCTGAATTACATTAGATTCATGCAGAGATAAACTTAATTATATACACATTCGCAACATTAATAGAGAGAGTGTATGAGTTGAAAATTACCTATCGAGGCGCTCTTTTACGCCGGCAAGCAACTTATAATTATCCTGTTCAGTAGTCGCCATTGCTCTATCGACGACAAGCTGTCGAGTGTTCCGATCAAGTTTTCTCACATCGACGGTGTCATGACTCCTCCCTGCGCTAGATTCCTCCTCATTCCGCTTCACCAAAGCGAGATTCGTTCGCTTCCGCGTCGGCAATTTCTCTAACGCTGCCCACATCAACTCATTCTCGTCTTCCTCCACAGACTCCGCATTCGACCGCCGACCAAAACTCTCATTTTGTGCCTCCACATCTAAATCAAAGAACTCACTCCCGTTCGATGCCGCCATTTCAAACAAATTAATCAACTACAGTTTATAAACAATATCCTCCGATCACAGTCTCGATCGACCTCCGATCAAGCTGAATATGAGTGATCAAACCTATTCCTCTTACGACTATTTACGTGTAATCGTATTGTTGTTATGCAGTTATGCATGTTCTCCCAGTGGGCAATGTGAAGCAGGAAGAGTTTTGGACGAATTTTGAAGTCCGATCCTTTTCCCTAGCATTTATTTCCTCTTTGTACTCTGACGAATACGAGTCTTTCTGTTAAAGCGGGACATTGTCACTCTTCACCTACATTTATGTGATTTCGAAGGAGTTCAGAATTACAAATATGTCCACTCGGCGAAGGAAGCGTGACTTTCCTCCTGACGTCTGTATGGGTAGTTACCGGTTGTTTTAATTTTGACCTCTTCTTGCGATCACCATTAGTATGACACGTGGCTATCTGCATTCACATTTTCTCAGTTAGTACTAATTTTTTTTCTAAAAATTTAGGAGGCATGATAACCGATTCAGTTTTGCAGCATACTCGCTCCTTTGCTTTCCGCCCAATTTATGTGATATACTGTCTAATTCGGAATAGTCGAGCTCCTATGTGGGTAGAGGATACAAATTGAAAAAAAAATTAAAAAAAAAAAAAGGTTTCAACGATTTTACTCAAATTAGATACCTACATATGCATAACAACCTACCGGGTGAGGGTATATTTTTCAAAATGTAAATAGATTTTAGTCAAAATTCACACATGCAATTTTTGTATACATGTTTTTCAAGTATTGATTATGTGAACGTGCATTGTATGTTAGTATCGTGGTAATTATTGGAAATTTTCATCCAGAAAGGAAGAATGGTTATAGAAAGGTAACTAATAATGTTACAATATTAATGATAGGTACTTGTATTGAATTGTGACGTGTTGTAAAAATATCAAAGGCAATAATAACAACTAAAAGAAATTTGCATATTAACCAACTTTATTACAATAAGTTTTGGTCCTTTAAATTAATAATGCATCATAGTGTTTGAATTTCACTGATTTCAATTTAATACTACATCAAATACAATAAGCTCAGGCAGAGATTACTTGATTCATAGAATCATAACATTTGAGGTCAATCTTTGTATAAATAATAATAATAATAATAATAATAATAATAATAATAATAATAATAATAATAATAATAATAACAACAGATTAATAAATTATTTAAGAATATAAAAAGAAAAGGTACGTGTACCATGCATCACAAATGCGGTGTTTATTTACAACTCTAATTCTAGACAAGAAATTAGTATACTACCAAAATAAAAAAGAGTAAATCACCAAAATAAATTTAAGGGAATTATTATACATTTAAGATCACTTCTCACAATCCATCTACACCCTAAAGGTGTAGATTAAATGGAGGTATTGATGAAGATCGTGACAATATATTATTTGATGATAAGTCCTCCAAATTGCTACTCTCTAGCTAGATGGTATATTTTATCTGTCATCTTTACTAAACATAGATGGTCCAAAATAATTATTTTTAAAAAAATTAAGATATAAGTAATATATCTCTATTCATTTTTACTTGTTCATTATACTAAAAATATGTCTATTTTTAGTTGTCTAGTTTGAAAAAATCAAGAGACAATTTATCATTTTATACCTATATTTTATCCTTATTATTAAATACACCTCTAGTTCATATAAAGTGAATTGTTGTGACTTTTTCATAGTTCAAAAGAAGTGAATTATTTGAAGTTCAAGTTTTCTTGTTGGAACATTTTTATTACATATATATTTGCTTTCATTTAACAAGGTTTTTAACTACGTTACATTACATTTTCTAGGAAACTTGTTTGAAATGATAGTGAAAATAGCCTTTGATTTATATCCTTAAATATTTTCTTAAAGAGTGTGTTATACCCCCAACAATTCATAATCCATAAGTTATGCCTACTTAGTTCATGTAGAGCTTATGCCAAAAGCATAAGTTCAGCTTAGTGGTTCAGGTGATGTAGCAGAGGTGAATACAAATTTAGGTTCCGGTGAGGTGAGCGCAAATAGTAGTTCAGATTCGAGTTGGTTTATTGAGGGCGATCACGAAAGTCACCGAATGGCTCAGTACAGTCTCTAGGCTTTTCTGCGCTTTCATTAGATTATTTTCCGGATAGGAAAGAAGGTATGCATTAAGAAGTTTATAACCCACAATTTATATCCTTACAATACATAGCTTATGTGGTTAGAGGCATAAGTTTATATTAATTTCAAAACCTACAAAGTAATACCGTAAGACATATAACTTATTTCTACAAAACTTTTATCTGACAAAATAAAAATTCTTTAAACTTATGATATGCGAATCACAATTAAGGATACTTTGACTCAAAAAATTTCGTCAAATAAACCATATGAACAAAAATTAAAGATCACCCCCAATTAGTTTTACAAACGGAAGATCTCGTCCCTCGTGTTTGTGATTCGAAATCAATGAAAGATGCATTGCAAGTTCTAAATTATCCATTGAGAAAGATTCCAAAAAAAAAGGAGAAGTAGAATATGTTACTAAACACTCTTCTCTGCCCAAGCTTCATATTTTCAATGTATCTACTTGATTTTGATTCATAATTTAATATATAATGCCTTCGTTTCAACACCCTTCTCTACCCAAGGTTCAGATTTTTTATGTATCTAGTTGATTTTGATTCATAAATTTATGTATAATGCCTTTGTTTCAACTTTATGATACATTAAATTAGTCTTTATTAGTGTTATCACTGATCTGATACATCACTGCTATAGTAGCTTTCGTTGTTATGCAATGTATCATGTTCATATTTACGGTATTGATACAGAACCCTAATATTGTTGAATCTTTGATTTTGTTTATCATGTTCAATATAAATGTACTTGATACATAAACACTACCAAATGTATCAAGTTCTATAATGTATCTTCAATCGTATTCAAATTTAAAAGGATATATAAACAATACCAAAATCAATTAGGTGTTATGTATCTGCACTCTTTAATGTTTGTTCAGTCTTATTCATGAAGAAGGATTTCAACTTCTAAATCTATTGTGAAAAAATACTCAAAAAAAGGGGAAAAGCCGGATCTGCCTTATCATGTTCGTCTCTATCAAATGCACAAATTTTCAATGTATCTCGTTTATTTTATTTTGTAATTTAGTTTTCCAATACAATGACTATGTTTTATGCAATGTATCATGTTTATATAACCTAATGTTGTTGATAATTCAACTAGTGAGATTTATGCAATGTATCATGTTTATAGTTATTATATTGATACATAATCTAATGTTGTTGATACTTCGACTGGTGGATTCTATGCAATGTATCATGTTTATATTTATTATAGTGATACATAACCTAATGTTGTTGATACTTCGACTAGTGGGTTTCATGTTCAATTCAAACGTACTTGATACGTAAGTAATGTATAATGTATCATTTGTCATATATCAAGCTCTATAATGTATCGGTAATATTTCTCAATCCCATCGAGTGGTTTTCAATTTGATTTTCTTCGAATAAGATATGCAATTTGGTTGTACAAGATATGCAATTTTTCAATCACACCTAATCTGATACATCCAAATATCCCATTCTTTTGCAATGATACATTCATACAAACTAACACTACATGTGTCTAATACTTCATATCTATCACATAGTAATGTTTTGATATAAAACCAAACATTTTACAAGCAATCTTTACTTCTCTAATGTATCTGTAGGATTGCAATACATACCAATTTACTAAATATTTTAGGAATAATAATGTATCATGAGTAATATATCCATCTGAAATGCAAGTATTGAATGGATTCGATTTGATCATTTGTCGTCTCTATATTCATTACAACACACAACTATAAACATGTAAACAATAACTAAAACAAATTGATGAACATGTCTTCACAATATAGTAATATCCAGAGTCATTTTAAGTCGATATTGCCATTATGTTTCGGTGCCACAAACATGTAAACAAACGTAAAACACGACCTGTTAAACTCATCATCATGTTATTGCAAAAGCAAAACCAAGAAAAGATATTGTTCACAAAGTTGAACTGCAAAATACATGATACTATGATCAACAACAGACACAAAAATATGTTAAGCTTGATCTCATCAGTAAGTATCATCACTAACAAATAGCTCAACCTTGTTTTCATTCAGATTTAGACCACCCATTGCTTCCTCCAAACCACTGCTCGCCGCGGCTAAAATATGGAATCGTTATAGTTCTTGATAGCCTGCACAATTGCACTAACTTTCTTGTAAGGATCAGAGCAATTGATTATATTTGAACCATCTCTCCAATCATCTACAATGGCGGATTTGAGATTCAAGATTTTGAATTGATGGAGAAGATGAAAAATTATTTTTTGAATTTTGTGAAGCTGTTACAGATTGGAATTGATTGATATCAATCAGTTCTGCGTGATTTGTGGGAAATAAAATCAATTTTACGTTAATATTCCTTATTAAGTGCAACAGACAAGTTTTATAATGTATCACAATTAATGTATCCGGATGAAATTTATGTATCCGAATGACTAATATTTTAAGGAATTTTTGTAAAATAGAAAAAAGTAGGGATAGAATGTAATTTAGGGTGGGATATACTAAAGCAATTGTGCAAAAACTTGAAGTGATATTGGAGATGAATTCGAATTGGCCCACCTGGCCCACCATTAAGTCCAAAGTCTGGAGCCCAACTCTTAACTGCCCCAGTCCAAGGCCAAAATTTTATTTCTATTTTATTATTATGTCATGATGCACATATATCTACACTTGGACCTTCTAGAATAAGCTTAAGATATTCATTTTCTTTCTTTTTTCATTTCACAACACGAAATATCGACCCATTTTTTCTAGACTTTTTTTGTTATCGAAAAATAGAGGTGGGGACCCACTTTTCTATACTCTTATTTGGTATCGAGGATTTTTTGTTTATTTTTTTCATTTTCTCTCGATCTCCGGTTATATTCCTCACGTTTTTAATCGAACTAAGGCCTGGGTCTTGCTTGTGGATATCTGGATCTTATGAATTCTCAACTAATATACAATATATAATTAATTGAGTTCATGGTCAAATTATTTATAGATTTTTAATAATTAATTACTACATATATATATAGATTATAGTTAGAGAAAAAAAAAACTAATTCACGTGAATCCAAAACTAACATGCTAGCTCCACCTCTGTTGAAGAAGATGATGAATTTGGCTCATCCTACTCCCCCAACTATTCCTGCTCAGTTAACTGATGAACATGTGTGTTTATCCCTTAGAACCTTTTTTATATTATCCCTTAATTAGAAAAGAACATTGAAAATCCCTTTCCAGCTCCTTTTTTAAATATTAAAAAAGAAGAAGTTATTTTTCATAAACATCAGATGCCCCTTTCATAAACAAGCACCAAAACATTTTATTATTTACACCCACTTTTTATTATTTACTATTCAAATCTCAATACAATATTTTAATAGGAGTATCATATTCAAATATCTTATACTAATGAGCATCTTTATATTCACATAAGTATTCAAATTTAAATATCTTAATTTTAATAAAAATAAATAAGACCAATCTAATTAATTACTCAGAGAGCATGCATCTTATTCAAACACCACCATGGCACCATCGAACAAAAAATGAAATTATATCACTTAACGATGCTTTATTTTTTTTTAATCTTCTTTTGTTTAAAAAATAGGCTTTCAATCCCTTCTCGATTGAAAGCCAAATTATACAAAATTTGAACACATTATTTTACGTGATAGTCTTGATGTACGAGTATCATTTATTGGGGATAAATCAACCATTTCCAAGTCTTTACGGGAAGCTGTGACTGTGGTGGAGGAGATGACGAAATCTAATTCGGGACTGCATGTTATAATAGCGCTCAATTACAATGGACGACAAGATATATTACAAGCAATCAAAAGCATTGCCAGTAAAGTAAATACTGGACATATAGTTGTAAAAGACATTGACAAGAACATCTTTGAACAACAACTGGAAACTCATCACGCCGAATTTCCTGAACCAGATTTGTTAATTCGAACAAGTGGAGAGCAAAGAATTAGCAACTTCATGTTATGGCAATTAGCTTATAGTGAACTCTATTTTGCAAAGAAATTGTTCCCTGACATGGAAGAAGAAGATTTTATCGACGCTTTAAAGTCGTTTCAGCCGAGAGAAAGGCGTTTGGTGGATCACGAAAAATCTGATATTCAATATGTATTCTCTCTTGAATTTCCTATTGTTAGGATTAATAATAAGTACTAATTGTTCATTTCTGGTTACAGTAGTAAGAAATAAGTATGACTGATCCTTGGGAAGTTACGTGGATTAAATCATGTACTTTTCGGGAATAATACATAAATATGTAAGTTAATTTGATCTAACACGATTTGTCATCTATGTCTCTTATTATGCTCTTTATTTTTTCTTTTAACAAACTATTTTTCTCTTTGTACTGTTTGCGATATCTCATTCTTGTTTCTGATTCATCAAATAACAAATACTAATTAATATCGATAAATCAACAACATTTCTTCGACTCGTTTTATTGGTTAAATTGAAATTTATACATTTCTAAATTGTAGTTTTCAAGAATAATTACTATCAAGGAGAAAACGAAAAAAACATAATTAATTTTATTTGAACTTACAGAATAGTAACAAATAATTTAAGATAGTAATTATTTTTAAAATTGCAAAAATAATTTGAGACGAGGGAGTATATAATGGACCCCACTTAGTGTACAATTTTTAGCCTCAAGGAAAAAAAAATAGAGACAGAGGTGCACTAAGATTGAAATTTCATGAAATATAAGTAAATTATTTCCTTTCGATATCTCAATTTATATGATATGTCTTTAGCAAATTATTTTCTATGTCTCAATTTATGTGATACGTTTTTAGCTAACCATTCACGAGATAGGTGCGCTATGATTGAAAATGGGTGAGCTACTTATTTATATTTAATATATGAGTAGGAATTTAACTTCTATATGAATAGTGGGGTGGTAGAAGCTTAAAATCAACTTAGAATTGGGAAGAATTTAATTAATAAGTATATTTCAGCAATTTTGATTAAATCCTAAAAATCTAATTTAATTTGATAACTCAATATCCCATTTCAAATTTGAAACTTTAGAGTACTTTTCAATAGAGGGAAATTACTTAAAAACATTATCTTTTAAAAATCAATTTTGTCCAATAAAAATTAAATTAAATATGATTAGAGAATACTAAATCGCAGTAAAATGTACGTGAATAATTTTTTCGTACAACTACTTAGGCTAACTTATGACTTTTTCCAAATATATTTAGGGAAACTTACCTAATTCACTAGTTTAGGAGCTAATTACTTAGATACACTCTAGTTTACAATATTACGTATCTTACGATATTTTTGTCTGTCCAGATACATTCAGATACGTCCACATACATGTAATTTAAGATACATGGAGTCAAATATGTTCTAGATACATTATATCCAAGTGGATTCGCATTTAATTGAGATACATAAAAAATCTCATTCGCCACTCTCGCATGTATCTGGTAGCTCAGATAAATGTGAATCACGTCAGATGCATACAGATACATGTATCTAGTGTGTATTTAGTATGATTCGCATATAGTTGAGATATATATGAATCTCACGCGCCTCTTTTTTTATTTTAGTGTATCTAGTAAAATAATAAAATACGTAATATTTTGAAAATATAGATAATAATAGTAAATAACTAAATATGATAGTGAAGTACGTATAATTATATAGTTCTTCCAAATATTTATACGCACGTGTCCATTACCATCTAGTAGTAGTATAGGATTCCCCCCACTAATTAGTGTACAATGCAATTAGAAACAAAACGAAAAAATAGAGATTGCAAATTTGATCCATCCCTAAATTTATATTCTTTCATTCTCTCTTTATAAATTTCGTGTCAAAGTTAATTAATGTCACATAAATTTGGACGAACGAGCAGGGAGTACTAATTCAAACCGGCGAGCTTTGAAACCGGAACGGATACTATAACATGCTATCCCTGAGATTCTCACTTCCTCCTCCTTCCAATGTTAAACTAATTATTACTAACAAAAACCAATATAATTTTCGTACCAATTTAGGCAAGGTTTGTTCTAATAATATTAATGCAGCTGGGGATCAATTAGTGACACTGCCTGAGGGCCTCAAACATGTTGCAGTGATCATGGATGGTCATAGAAGGTGGGCAAAACACAAAGGCTTGACCGTAAAGCAAGGTCACAGTGCTGGCGGAGAGAAAATTCAAGTCCTCACCCGCCTTTGTAGCCAGTGGGGAGTCAAAGTTCTCACCATTTTTGCATTCTCTACAGAAAATTGGGTTCGCCTCAAAGTAAGTCATTGTATTTCTTCTGTTCCCTATTTACATGACACCGTTTGAATTTCGAGGTAAAATAGTATAATTTTGATTGTGATTCGAGAGAATCTCTAACTTTTTGAAATAAATTTAATATATAAAAACTACTATAAGTCACAATAATTCATTATTCAAGATATTTAAAAGATACATGAAATTTTCCGGTCAAATAAAGACTTATTTGAATCTCGAAATTCGAAATTAGGTGCCACATAAATGGTGCACGGAGGGAATAACTTTTATGATGATCTATCAAGCATGTTAAATATATCATCAAGAAAATAAATTAAATAAAGAATAACAATAACATATTCAGTGTAATTTTATCGGTGAGGGTTTGAAAAGGGTATAATGTACGCTGACCTTACCCCACTTCGAGAAAGTAATAAAAGTTGTTTCTGAAGAGCGAAGACCATCGACCCAAGTAGTACAAAATCAACGACTATTGTACCGTTATTCAGCAATATATATATATATATATATATCTGATTATATTTAATTATATATAATTATAATTACATATGATTTATTTAATTTCTAATACATCAATCATGAATGTTTTGTTTTATTTGTTAACAACGTAACTCTAAACTTGAGTGCCGCAGGAGGAGGTTGACTTTCTGATGAAGTTGTTTTTAGAGCTGATAGGCTCACAAGAAAACTTGGATGAGTGGACAAGGTATTCTATATTTTCTATATGTGATAAATAAAAATATTTTATGTGATCAGCTATTCGACTATCTATATAAAATAGTTAATTCCACCATTTAATGCAAAATGGTTTTCAAAACTAATTATCTTAATACACACAACTAAATATGAGATAAAATAATTTTGTATTTTATTCCCAATATTGTGATTCCTTATCCCTCTCTAATATTGATGCACAAGTTTGATCAATACCATACTCTTTTCTTTTTTTTTATATAATTTCTCTGATGTTTGATATTCATTTTGAAATTCAACTTAGTCGAATTAAATTATATTATGTGATAGGGATGGTAGGCGAGTATCATTTATTGGGGATAAATCAATACTTTCCAAGTCTTTACAGAAAGCTCTTACTGTAATGGAGGAGAGAACAAAATCTAATTCTGGACTACATGTTATAATAGCAATCAATTATAGTGGACGACATGATATATTACAAGCAACCAAAAGCATTGCCAGTAAAGTAAATAATGGACATTTAACTGTAAAAGATATTGATCAGAGCCTATTTGAACAAGAACTGGAAACTCATTGCGCCAAATTTCCTGAACCAGATTTGTTAATTCGAACAAGTGGAGAGAAAAGAGTTAGCAATTTCATGTTATGGCAATTAGCTTATACTGAATTCTATTTCGCGAATAAGTTATTTCCTGACATGGAAGAAGCTGATTTTATGGAGGCTTTAATGTCGTTTAAGTCAAGACAGAGACGTTATGGTGGACAAAAAATCTAATATTTTCAAGAACTTCCATAACTGAGGATTAAACCTAGCTCAAAATATGTAGTACTATTGATTAGATCTCTAGAATTTCCTCTTGTTATTAGTACTATTAAATAATTTTATGGTAGTCGATTGTATCTATACCAGCACCATATAAGCATGAAATATCGTCATGCTAGTTATGTGGTTTGTGCCGAGTTTTTTTTCTTTCCCCACCGTCCCCAATTATATTTGGATCGGACTCGTGGCACTCCCAACAAGATATTTCTATTTTCATAATAAAAGGGAAAAAAGGAGGTGGGAGGGGCAACGCCGGAAAATGAGACTATAAAAAAGTCTTCTAAGTCATATGCTTCCAAGATGTCAATCACATCACCATCGTTAATCATTTTTTATTGGTTCTAAGTGATGAGGCGATATAAAATTTTCATTTTTTACATCGCACTTGATTTTTGCACTACACTATAATATAGTAAATTAGATTATAAAATTGAGGCAAAAAATATAGTATATTAATTAACTGTCAATAACAATATCACATATTAATTGAATTAGTATTAAATCGTAACTTGTCTTTTTAGCAATTTTTAAATTTATTTTAGATGAGGGAAGTTCACTTTCTTAAGTCAAATGTCAACTCATTAGTCATTACTCATCTCATTATTCAAAGATTCAGTGAATTTCATTACAATTCCTTGGAAAATAAAAAGATTTGACAAACAAATAAGAAACTCTTTGGTCTTCTCCTTTCTTAAAGGGAGAGCCGTTTACCTATACAAGTCTATATTTGTCGTCATTGGCCATACTTTGACTCAAGGGATGGTATCCTGTTTGATTGGTAAATCTAGAACCTTTTTATTATTATTATCATAGTCGTGGTATTCAGATCAACTTATAAGCACCTTGATTAATTTCACAAGATATGTTAGCTTCCATCAACACAAGTACCGAGTAAAATTTGCTAAGAAATTGTCCTTTCCCTTCACATGATCTTCTTTTTTCTAGTACAAGTTATATATATGCACTAATTGAGTCAAAATAACTACACAACCATGTCACTTGTAAAATAATTCATTCTAAATATCACAATATATATTTATTGATAACCCGATAAAAATAATATCTAATCTGATATAATAGATTAAATTACGCTGAAAATGGTTGTAAAAAATTTGTACACTACCATTGTGTATAACTTTAAGCCCCTTTTTTCTCAAACACTTTGGTACCCCACATAAGGAACAATGAACTCATTATAATTAGCAGAATCAAATGTCACTCAGTATTATCCCCTTTCTCCACATATCACCTAACCTTCTCAATCCCCAAATGGAGCTTCAAACTACTTTTGTTCATTCAAGCTCTCTTTTTTTTCTGTCATTCCATGCTATTCTCTTCATGTTCCTATACTTATCTTTTCCAGAGTGTGCTTCAGCAGGCATACTTGGGAATCAAACAGACAAACTTGCATTACTTGATCTTAAGTCTCAAATAACTGAAGATCCACAAGGACTCATGGATTCTTGGAATGCCAATCTCAATGTCTGCCAATGGCCTGGTGTTACATGTGGCCATAAACATCAAAGGGTCATTTCTTTAGATCTCAAAGGCCATAGATTGGCTGGCACTATGTCACCTAGCATTGGCAATCTTTCACTTCTTCGAATTCTTGACATCTCGGATAACTCCTTTCACGGTGTAATCCCTCCAGAGCTTGGCCAATTGATCAAACTTCAAACCATGAACTTAAGCTTCAACTTCTTGAGAGGTGAAATCCCGTTTACCCTGTCTCGTTGCGTTAACGTTGTTAACCTTATTCTAGACCATAATATCCTTGAAGGACACATTCCTACTGAACTTGGTTCATTGACAAAGCTGGAAATGTTGTACCTCAAGAACAACAATCTCACAGGAAATGTTCCGAATTATGTTGGAAATCTTACATCTCTAAGAGAGCTTTACATTTCCTACAATGACTTGGAAGGTGAATTACCTGAAACAATGGCCAATATGAGAAGCTTGATTGAGTTAGGTGTTTCAGTGAACTCTCTGTCCGGAGAATTCCCCCCTGCACTCTACAATCTTTCATCTCTTACACTTTTAAGCTTGTCATTTAACAAGTTCAGAGGCAGACTTAGACCAGATATTGGCCTTGCCTTCCCAAATCTTCAGAGACTGTATTTGGCCAACAATTACTTCACTGGTTCAATACCAGCTTCATTGTCTAATTGTTCAGATCTTCTGCGGCTTGATATTCCTCTAAACAATTTCACAGGAAATATACCATTTAGTTTTGGAAACCTCAAGAATCTCTTATGGCTTGATGTTCACGATAACCAGCTTGGAATTGGTGCACCTGATGATCTAAATTTCATAAATTCTTTAACCAATTGCAAAATGCTTGAGTTCCTAGACATTGCAAACAACAAATTTGGAGGTATGTTGCCTTACTCTATAACTAATCTCTCGACAACTTTGACAAAGCTACTGATTGGATACAACAGGATAAGTGGAACCATACCTAGAGAGATCTCCAACCTTGTCAACTTGGATATGCTTAGCATCCAAGGAACTCTTATCAATGGTAGCATTCCTGATTCTATTGGAATGTTATCAAACTTGAAAAATCTGCACATGGAATCGAATCAGTTGACAGGAAATATCCCGTCTTCCTTGGGAAACATTAGAGGATTGCTGTACATTTATTTGCAAGATAATAGCTTGGAGGGAACCATACCTTCAAGTTTAGGAAATTGTACATCTCTCCAAACCTTAGACATCGCTCAGAATAAACTCAGTGGTAGTATACCCAAGCAAGTCGTTGCACTCTCCTCCTTTTCGGTACTCCTTAATATGTCATACAACTCTTTGAGTGGTCCCTTGCCTGTTGAAATAGGTAACCTGACCAATCTTGCTGCACTTGACATATCGAACAACAAACTGTCTGGTGAAATTCCACACTCACTGGAGAGTTGTTCATCCCTTGAAATACTCTACCTGCAAGGAAACTTCTTTGAAGGAACAATTCCTCCTCTGGATGATTTGAAAAACATTCAGTATCTTGATCTTTCACGTAATAACTTGTCAGGCAACATTCCTAGGAGTATCACCAAGCATGTTTCATTACAGAACCTCAATTTGTCGTTTAACCACCTTGATGGAGAGGTGCCAGTTCAAGGTGTTTTTGCTGATGCAAGTAGAATTCAAGTGATGGGAAATATGAATCTTTGTGGGGGAATTGAAGAGCTGCATTTGCATCCATGTCTCAAGCATGCAAATAAAAGACCCCAGAAGCACATTGCCCTCATTTTGGTGCTGGCACTGGGTACTAGTGCTGCATGTTTAACTTTGTTGCTGCTAGTTTCGTATTGCTGCGTGAAAAAGGGGAAGCATAGGCCTAGCACAGCATCTTCATTCAGGAAAGGATACACCCAAGTTTCCTATGAAGATCTCTTAAATGCAACTGGTGGGTTCTCTTCAAATAACTTGATAGGATCAGGAAGTTTTGGCTCCGTTTACAGAGGAAATCTTTCTCCAGAAGGAATAATTATTGCAGTAAAGGTACTAAAACTTGAAAAAAAGGGTGCTTCGAAAAGCTTTTTGGCTGAATGTGAAGCCTTGAGGAACATAAGGCACCGGAACCTGGTGAAGATCTCAACTGTTTGCTCAAGTGTTGATTTTGATGGCAATGATTTCAAAGCTCTCGTTTATCCATTTATGGAAAATGGGAGCCTAGACGAGTGGTTGCACCCGAAGGAGGGACAGATTCTGCAGAAGAGATTGAATATCTTACACAGATTAAACATCACAATAGATGTGGCTTCAGCATTGCATTATCTTCACAGTCAATGCCATACATCTATAGTTCACTGTGATCTTAAGCCAAGCAATGTTCTACTGGACAATGATCTGACTGCTCTTGTTAGCGACTTTGGTTTGGCAAAGTTCCTGTCTGACTCGGGTCAAAATGCTGATGTAAATCAGTTCAGCACAAGTGGGATTAAAGGCACAGTAGGTTATGCTGCTCCAGGTAAATATTATAGTGGGGCCCCAGGCATCCGTTACCTTTGCATATCACTACCTCCTGATTTTGCGCTATTGATTCTTATAACCAGAGGCAGATGCAGCCTTAGTTTAATGGATTCAACCAAATCTAGTATTTTCGACACTGAAAATGGATATATAATTAAAAAAACTAGTTAAATTTCAATAAATATCATATTTTGAACCCATAATTTCAGAAGTACAATGAGTTCAGTTCAAAGAATCTTAGACGTTGAACCCATCGAATTTGAATCCTCGATGTCTCTTCTCTCAGATATAATTCCTGACTAGTCATAGTTTTTCTAAGGACCTTAATAAGAGGTTTCAGCTTTCAGCTTTCTGGGGCATTTTACATAACATTCTCAATTGGAAAATCGATACAAGTGATCTGTGTTGCTTAGGCATTTTTTGACAAATGTTTAGGATCCCTAATATTACTATGAAACACCTTCTCTGATACATCAAATTTTTCAGAATATGGCATGGGTGGTCAGGTATCAAGTCAAGGAGATGTCTATAGCTTTGGGATTCTTCTATTAGAGATTTTCACTGGACGAAGACCAACCAGTGAACTATTTGAGGACAATGAAACTCTTCACAGTTTTGTTAAGCAGGCATTGCCCGGTCAAGTTATGGATGTTGTGGATCAATCTGCTTTGTACGAGACAGAGCCAGGGGATCTTATGGATATACTCAGCTACAGAAGTGACTTCTCGGATGAATTTGTTGAATGCTTAGTTTCTATTCTTACTGCTGGAGTTGCTTGTTCAGAGGAAACTCCACAAGCCAGAATAAGCATGGGTCAAGTTATTTTGGATCTCATTTCCATCAGAAACAAATTGAGCAGAATTTTAGTTCATTCAGAGAAAGTGAAGATCTCAAGAAAAGGTGAATCATAATGTAGTTAGGGTTTGTAACTGGACTTATCTGACCACATCTTCCACATGAATAGAGATCTGTCCAGGGTAAAGATACAATTCACCTATGCTAATAGCTTTGCCTTCATTGGTACTTTTCTTTTCTTGTTTCTCTTTGCGTCAACATGAATGTCATGTTACTCAGAAAAGTTAACAATTGCCCATGCTAACATTTTTTTTGTAATAAGTGAAATAAATAAATAAGCTTGATGGCTTACTATTACAGTCCCTATCTTGGTGTCACTAGTCTACATCATGTTTCATCTACATGCTAATTAACAACATGTCTGCAATCATCAGCACATCCTACCTGATCTATTAGTTCCATAGGGAGAAAAAATATAAAAAGTAACATCCTCTCTCTATAGCACTATGAAATGAATTTTAACACTCACCAGTAGTCCTTACATGAGCAATTCCCCTCTTTAAAATGATGGAAGCGGTAACGATCCCTCAATATTATTTCTCGATTATACAACTTGGATAGAAGCTTGGCAACAGCGTGGCAGTCTGCACAAACACGTAAATTCTTCACAATACGAATTGGTTGAGATGGAGCCACACTGATAAGTCCAAATGCCATGGCTAGCTTTTCACTGTGAAGATTTAGCGCCTGCTCCTGCATATCTTCTTCTTCAACAAGTTGCAGTATCTGGGACTTGTTGGAAACATAGCCTACATGCTTCAGTCTAGCTGCAATCTCATCCAATTTTGCATAGATTTTCTGCGACTGAGGGTGAGAATTATCTCCCACTAGAAACTCATGAACAATACTGTGGACTTCAATTGAGCTACAACCTGGTTCTTTCTTCAATCCACATTCTCTCATACGCTTCCTTATCATGGAAACCTCGTCCCATTTCCCTGATTTCGCATAAATATTGGATAAAAGCACATAGGCACCATGATTTTCAGGTTCCAACTCAACTAAACGGTTACAAGCTTGTTCAGCTAGTTCAAGATTGCCGTGTAATCTACATGCCCCAAGCAGAGCACCCCAAACTGATGGACCAGGGGTTACTGTCATATTATTTATCAGTTCTTCAGCTTCTTCCAGTTCACCTGCACGGCCAAGTATATCAACTAAGCAAGCATAATGTTTTACCCCTGGCACAATCCCATAAATGTTCTCCATTTGGTTAAAGATTGCCCGCCCCTCCTCCACCAACCCTGAGTGGCTGCAAGCACATAATACGTTTATGAGTGTAACGGAATTAGGCTTGACCTTGTGTTCTTGCATTTTCAAGAACAAACTTATTGCTTCCTTGCCACGCCCATGCATTGCTAAGCCAGCAACCATAGCACTCCATACAAACACATCTCTAATGTTGACAGAATCGAACATCTCAAGTGCTTTTTCCACATCCCCACACTTGGAATACATGTCGATCAATGCAGTAGTGAGGTGACAATTCAACTTTATTCCTTGCTTCTTTATATACACATGGATCCACCCACCTAAATCAATTGCACCCAACTGAGCACACGCAGATAGCGCACATACAAGTGTCACCTCATCAGGTTCTGCCTTCTTGATGAGCTGCAACTCATTGAAAACAGACAAAGCCTCCTTCGGCTTACCACTCTGCTCATAAGCTGAGATAAGAGCATTCCATGCAGCAATATCTTGGTTAGGCATAGTATTCAGAATACTTCTTGCTGCATTAAAATTTCCTGCCCTTGCATACCCAACAAGCATAGTTGTCCAAGAAACAATATCCTTCTCCCCCATCTTGTGAAACAATCTCTCAGCATCCTCAATGCTCCCACATTTCATATACATATCAAGAATCGCATTATCTAAAATTAAGCTCTCCCTAATCCCATTCCTCTTGATAAACGCGTGCACCCATCTACCAAACTCCAAATCCAACTTCTTACCACAAGCAGACAAAACCGCCATCATTGTCACATCGTTAGGCCTCACATTCTCCTCCCCCATCCCATGAAACATCTTCATAGCCTCATCTGCATAACCCCCTTCAGCAAAACCCAATATCATTGTATTCCAAGAAACAACATCCCTTGTCTGCATATTCTCAAAAACCAAGTATGCCGCATCCAAACATCCACAATCAGCATAAAAATGAATTAAAGAATTAAGAACAAAGATATCAAGACCAACGTCCCTCCCTTTAACTACCATCCCATGAAGTCCTCTCCCGAATCGTAAGGCTTTCATATTGGCAGATGCTTTGAACACAAATGGGTAAGTAAATTTACTGGGAAACTCACGACCCTCACAAAGCATATTAACAAACATCAAGATACTTTGAATTGGGTCCTCGCTAGAAGAATAGGCACGAATAAGCGCATTCCAAGAGAAGAGATTTGGTTGAGGAATTTCATCAAACACTTTGTGGGCATAATCAAGACTTGAGAAATGCGATAGAGAAGAAGCTTCTATGAGTTTGCTGGCTGAAAATGGGTCGGAAAAAAGGCCAATACGGAGCATGTAAGCATGAATTTGTTTGAGCTGCTTGATGCTCTGGCATTTATCGATGAGTAAAACTAGCGGGTGATTTTCGAAATACCGGTCGTTGATGACAGTTTTGGAAATCTGGTTCGGTTTTGGAAAGTGTTGGTGACGTGGAAGGGGAAGAACCTGGGTGTATGGAGTCGCCATAATCTCCTCCGTCACTGCTGAAATCTAATACAGTATCCTTTAAATTTGTTTGTATTTAATTGTCGTATCAAATTAAAAATACTCAAAATCTATAAAAATATTCTTTAATTTTGTGGATATATTATATAAAAAGTTAAAATTAAAGAATTGTTAATTAAGAAAAAATATATTTTTAAAAATTGATTAAAAGGAAAAATAGCATAAAAAACGAAAACGGTACATAAAAATAAAGATATTAACCCAAAGCCACTTTTATTTTCTTCACTTGTAAATAATTCTCTAATATTTATGAGTTTTTTTATTCAATACTTCATATGTTTACTTTTATTTATCACATGTTCTTCTCGAGAGTCAAATTGTATGAATTTAGATCAATATTTTAAGATGCTTTATTTCATTATAGTTTTAATATTAAAAGGATTGCAACTTATAGTATTTTTCATATAGTTTTTAAAAATTTGTCAAAATAACTCTTATAAAACGAAATGTGACAAGTAAAAATAAAGGAAACAAACGTAGAAACAAACCAATAGTTGGGAGCGCTTCCCTCCGAAAACCTACGCGGCGTGAATCCGAAATAGTCCGGCGCCAGTGCACACCGGATGAAATAAAAAAAAAAAAAAAAACAATTGGGAGGCTGCTTTGAACTTCGAATTTGTCACTTGCTTAGCCTAATTAATCCTTTTTATATACTCTTCCAAAATTGTTTGGAAAAAAAAGAAGAAGGGAGAGGGGTCCATATTCTAATTCTACTTTCATTTCTTTAAATCATCAACGTCGACAATCTGAAGATATTATTTTACAAAGCTCCTGCTTTAGTGTTGTGGTTGCGGAAAACTTGTTTGTGGAGTTGTTCTTATTTTCTCTGTCTTAACATATGTATTTATCCATTTATCAAATGTTTTAACAGTCTGGCTAAGTTTGGACTCTATTTTTCTCTCTAATCACTGTGTTCTTTTGTGCAACTCATTTGCTAGAGAGAACACTCTGTGAAAGACGGAAGAAAATTGAAAATTTTGGAAAAAATAAAAGGAATGGAATAAAAATAGCAACTATGTAATATGTCATCAATCAAAATAACGTTGAAACTTGAAAGACAAGCCTGGAAAAATTGAAAGAAATGTACAAAAATACAAGGAAAAAAAGAAGAGGAAGAAGTAGAAGGAGGGAGAGGGAGAACTATAACCAATTTGGCCCTGTCTCCCTCTGTTGTTAATCAATCAACGAACTGACATGCAAATACACAGAAGGAAATAATTTCGGAGATTGAATACCTACTGATGTTTTAAACCTTGTCAAGTTGAATGTTTAAGACAGGTAAGAATTCCCTGACCGGGCAGCAGCATTTCAGCGTCAATTCAAAGACTCTTAAAGCTACCAAGTGTTTAGATAGAAACCAAGAATTCACAGGGAGGATACCATTTTCAGATGGCAACTTCTGCTTGAGCTAGCTGGTAATTAACCCAAATCTAGTAGATGTACCAGAACTGCAGTTGAAGCCCTGGACTGCTCAAATACTAAGAAGGCCAGAAGCAAAATGCTGAAGAGTTGATGTACATTTTCTACCTATGGCTCTCACTTTGGTTATATTTTGCTGCATTGAGCTAGGAAGGTGAAGAATAAAAAAAACACATCATACCTATAGGCAATATATTAACCAGTGGTCTTTCTCCAGAAAACATGATCAGTTCAGGTCATTTTGAATTCGTATACTAAGGTCTAAGGTATTACACTCAGTCAAGATGAAACATTTGTTTGCAAGTTGAGGTACAAACACTGGCACTACGGAGGTTTCCAAAGTATCTTGGCTGATTGCCAAGCTGTAAAGACTGTCTCAAACTGCTATCTTCTCAAGGTATGAACTGCTTGCTCAACTAAAAATTTTGAGAGCAAGGATTTCATGCCAACAGCTAGGACAGTTGGTTGCACATAAACGAGGGTCAAATCAATCAATTTTTGTGCCTCAATCCCAAACTTGTTGAGATCGGCTCTTAAAGAAAGTAAACAACTAGAATCACATGGCCATGTAGACTTTGTTTTTCAGTGGATGATCATAGAACAGTTGGGCACTCATTTAGATAAAAAAAAGAATTGGAAGAAAATCAAGTGCCAACTTGAAGTGTACTACTAGCACAAGTCAGCAGCCGACATAGGCAGTGGCCTGACACTCATTCCCAATCGAGTTTTCTATAGTCATTAGTTAGCTTCTTTTTTATTTTTGTACGATGGTTAGGAATAAGTGTGGGGTCGTTCCGACCCTCTTTGGTTGAAGAATTGTGCACTAACGAATAAATGCTTTATGCAGTCTAGGTACTAGGTTGATCAAAAGGAAACAATGTTGCCTCCTCTTCCGCTGCCCCTTTTGCTAAGTCGAAGAATGAGGGAAGAGTTGGTACAAGAAGTTCAAATTGACGAGGTACTCGCATGAAAGGGCCGTTGATGAGGACGCTCTTCAAAGAAACTTCCCCCTCATCCACCAAACAACACATGCTATGTGGTGGTCTCGGGTGTTCCAGCAAATATTGATCTTGTCTTGGAATTGTATGCCAACTCACAGTCCAGGGGATTACCATCATGGAGACAGTGAGGGACATTTCTCTTAGGGTGAACAAGACATCCTTGTTCACTCCTTGGTTGCTACGTAAGTGACTTCGTTTTGCAAGAACCCCCCTCAGGATCAGAATCAGATAAAGATTTGAGTCAGTTCAGCTCTACTGATACTAAGGGAACCACAGGACATGCAGCTGGTACACACTATGAGTCAGTTCAGCTCTACTGATATTTAGGGAACCAAAGGACATGCAGCTCCAGGTACACAACTTCTAAAGGAAAACAATAATGTAAGAAAGAGGTTCGTGGTTTCTCCTTTGTTTAGATCTTACCCTCCAAATTCAGCAGTTTATTCTATTGCATGGAATCAAAGTGATAATTTTCCAAATCTACGGAGTATGACTAGGTCTGAGGCACCGAAACAACGGGATGTTTAAGGCACATATCATTTTACAGGGTTTGTTTATAGGAAAGAGACCAGCTGTTGAACCATTTCAAGACGATCTGATACTCAAGATGGCATTACATGAACAGCTGATACAGATCTGGGATGCATACAAGCTACTTGACTAAATCCAGGGACAGAATTTTCTGGTCCAAATGGAATAGACTTTACTAGAGCTAAAAGTCTATCCCGTTTGGACCAGAAAATTCCGTCCCTGAAAGTTGTGCATACATGGAAGACTTTCCCTAGTAGTACAACTTTCAGGGATAAGATGAATATTCCAATTTCCACACACACAGTTAGGAATACCGGCTATATGAGAAATGTTTCTTGGAACTACAAGAAGTTATAACGGTTTGCCCTACTGGTGAAGATTGAAGAGAGAACAGAGCCTGAAATAAATTATTTAGAACTTCTGCTTCAAGCAAAAGTAACTGACATATCTCTTTGCTCGCGCTTTCTTATCATCTTTTTCTTCCTTTTAAGTGCAGTGGTCTATAAATTGCCCTTCTCCAGTGACAGATATAGTTTATGTAGACCACCTTTATACACTTCAAAAGGATAACTTAGAAATAGAAGCCAGCCACTAGACATTCATTTACAAGTGCAATTAGCTCCCTAACAGATAAATCAAAGGGTCACACTCACAGACTAAATGAAGTACTATTCAAACTCTTATCTCTGCCAAAAGAAAAAGTTAGACTCATCAATTCTGCACAGTTTACACGCCGGAGCACTTCATCTCATAGTATAGTTCTCCCTACAAATGAAATGAAAATGTTTCCCAAAAGCACTTGATCGAATTGAGCACAAGGAACCCTATGAATCAAAATCAATCAACTACACCTCAATCTCAAACATTGTTGTGATCGGCTCTATAAATCCTCTATATCTATTAAAGCTCTATTCAAGTTCATTCTATCCAAATTACAATTGAGCATAAATATCTTTTAAGTTAAATATCAAGTGATTAAACCAAACTTTTTCATTGAACATACACTCATACAACCATATGAAAGCTTCATGTGAACCAGAAGTTACAACATAATCTGCAGAATACAACATGAAAAGAGAAACAGAACAAGAGTACAAATAGTTATAGGACATGCACCTCACATATAACTACGGCCTGCTATCATAATCAACAACTTCAGAATCGGTAACAGACCGCGAGTGCTGAACAATGGATCGGCCAATTGAATTAATCCATTCCTCTTTCTCCTTCTCAGTATCGGCGATGAAAAACATAGTATCACGCCTAGTGGAGAGCTCAAACGCGAACGGCTTATTGATTACATCCTCAGCTCCTTTAACAGTGAGGCATTCAGCAACGGAGACAACTCCACGCGGAACGGCGGCGGATGTGACGGACGAAGGGTCTTTGAACCAGAGAAGCTTACCTTGTTTAAGAATGAACCATCGACGGCGCCAGGTCTTGATATACTCTCCTTGCTTCGTCAGCCATCCGTCTCGCTCAGGGTTTAACCAAAATTCGATTTCCTCGTAGTCTGAGGGGTTAGGGTTTGCGCCGGTCACTGATCGGAATAGACTCTCCATTTTAGATGGCTCTTGGGCTTCGATTTGGGCGGAATTCTGTGATTGGTATCTTTATTTATCACCGGCGAAACGACGGAGTAGAGATCGTTGTGCTTCGCTGTCACTGCTAATGGATTTTTTTTGCTCATTTATATCGCGAATCTCTTACAAATATAGTAATGCAATTAGTTCGAATTTAGGTAAGACATTTCAGATTCAAGCATAAATAATATTTTAATTATATTAATATAAGAAAAATTATAATTTCATAATTTTTTTCATATGATTTTTAGAGGAACTAATTTTAGTTTTAAAATATTAAATTTATCTAATTTAACTTAGTTTTTAAAAATTAATTAAATTGACTCAAAAATAAAAAATGTTATATAATTTAAGATGAAGAGACGGAGTACTTATTATTTTGATATATATATATATATATAGTGGTCATAAATATAATGAATTAATATCTTTCCAAAATTGCTAGCATTATTTCCATTTTGTCGGTCTCAAAATGATCAATATTTTTCTTTTTCATTTTTTCAAAAAACATTACAGTATAATATTTATAGTTTCACTTCTCTATGAGATACTCTTTAAATGGTTGATATGATCTTTGTGATGATCTCACTATAAAATACCTAACACTTTTGTATTTTAGATAAATTAAACTTATTATTCCTTTGATGTGTCTTAATTATTTAGAGAGTTCAGTAATATTTTTGTATCATATAATATTTTAACACTTTTTAAAATATTTTGAATCAATAAAATTATAATTTATAATATTTCATGAACTTTTAAATCTGCAAATTTTATTTTAAGCAAATAAAAATTTCTACATCCAAATATTAATTAATCTGATCCTCGTGTTTTAAATTCAGCCACATAAATTAATGCCAAATTTTTAGAAGAATTGACAATGGAAATATAATTTTTAGAATTTTTTTTATATAATATGATAGAAAAAGGAACCATTAGGCCACAGAATCTTATTGGAGAAAGCATATGGGCAGGTAATCAAATTTTACATGGAGGATCAATTTACATTTCAGTTAACAAATTAACAGGTAGAAGATCAATTACTTCAGAGGTAAAACCCGCTCTAGTATAATAGCCAACAAAGCATAGGAGAGGTAAATCGCACTAGGCAAATCCCGTGCGACGAACTAAATAGAGAAAAGATGTGAGGGGTTTCAAACATGAGATCCCTTGCTCAACCAACTCAGCTACTCTCGTGGGTTAGAGTAGAGGATCAATTAACGCGAACAGAATATAAGAAAAGGAAGACAACCATTAGTGGTACATTTTTTTATTTTCTTTACAGAGTAAAAGGGCTTATACAATTGATGTACATTTGTAGACAGAGTCTACCTTTCTGGACTTCCCATTTCAGTGATAGATTGCTCAAATATGTCTGGATTGTATTTTAACTCTCTCTTTTTGCTCTTTTGTTCTGTAATCAATTACTTGAGTTTCTTTGTAATTTCAGCAATATATTTACCCTGATGGAAGGCTTGTTGAAGTTCCAGTTCTGTGGGTTGACGAGAACCGTCTGCAGCATAAGTTCCAGCTCCATAGGAAGATCCACCTTTTACCTCATCCATCTCAAACATTCCCTTACCAAAAGTATATCCAAGAGGAACAAATATCATGCCATGATGTGCCAATTGGGTTACAGCTGTTAGTCTGCAATCAACAACTCGTGTCAATGATAGGATCATAAAAAAAATCAATAAAAGAGAGGATATAAATATACGAAACAATAGTGACAACAAATAGTATTCTCCAAATGATATAACAATCCATGAGAAACTTCATGTATCTGTTTACATTGCGTTTGGGTTTATCAGGCTCAAATGCTGAATTTGAACCTTTAGTCTTACAATGATAGAAGAATATTGCATACTTTGTAGCAACATTAAAAAGGAGGAAGGGAAGAAGAGTATTGCATGTTTTTTTATACAGAGCATTTATCAATCTGGAAATATATATTTGAATCAAAAGTCAGTCTCGAGAAACAAAAAAAGCATCTTAAACGCGACTTCAGTTTTATGAAGTATGAGTCCTGCTATGGAAACGTAAGTGATTGATTTCTTATGTTCTTATCTGCCTTGGTTTTTATGCAATTCAAGATCAAAATGAATAAGGGGTGGTAATCTTGCAAATAAGACTCCTCCCTTGCAATCCATAAAAAAGAATCAACTCCCAAATGGAGGGGAGAGCAAACGGATGCTTAAATAAACTGTGTTTTTTTTGGGGAAGAAGGATAGTTGACGATACAGCTATATTTCTCGTAAGATTAAAAATATTTGACATGTCAGAGCAAGTCGGATTTTGATACTTGATTTGTTGATTGCTTCTTTGGTTGATTGATTCTTGAAGACAAGCATACAGACAGTGACACAGATCCATTTCTGCTTTCATTTCCTGCTAGTTTGGTTGCACTTGGGCTTAAAAGCGACTTTAAGTATTGTAAGAACCTTGGAAATTGGAAATTGGAAATTATTCCCCACTATGGTTGGTTAACACAATCCACTTGCCACTAGAAATAAATTTCAAATTACTTCTATGGATCTCCGTCAAGCGCTAATCCTCAGACTGTTTATACAGTTACTGATGAAAGAGATGAAAGAGCTCTAACTTCATACGTATACCGAGTTGAAGCACTTAGGTAACTAGAAATTCTTCAGTCCCTTATACTACAGTCTACAGTCCCAAGTCATGCAGGATAGTTAGTCCTAAAAACTCAATACAATACAAGTCAAGAATCTATATTGATGGTTAATTTATATATGTGAATACAACAAGAGCACAGAGTAAACAAAACAGAGAACGGATAATGAAGTACTCACGCACTAAGCTCTTGGCCACCTCCATGAAAACCAGTACTCCAAAAGATTCCAGCAGGTTTACCAGCTAATGCTTGAGTCGCCCATATCTCATCGGAGGCATCAAAAAAGGCTTTGAATTGGGCAGCCATCACACCAAAACGAGAAGGGAAACCGAAGATGAAACCATCAGCTTCCAAGAGCTGCTCAGGTGTGATCTCAGGCACATCATCAGGCTTTTTAGGAGCCTTCATCTTCTCCAATATCCTCTCTGGAAGTGTCTCCGGAACCTACATGTCTACGGATCAAATTCATGGAACTAGTAATAAATAGAATTTAACCTTTATCAACTTAATTAAAAGCCGATTATAGCACGCAGCAGAGCCAAGAATTCTAACAAAGAAATTCCATAAAATGCAAGACCTTGGCACACCTATGATTCAAACTTGCCACCTAAAGTAATTTTTGAACCACCTTTTAAACTCTACTAAAACCTCATCTTCCCTGAATGGAATTCAAGACTTTTTATATAAACACAGAATTATTATTTTTTACCTGTTTGCACATATTAAAATTGAACCCCCTATTCTGATAACACATAATTGACTATAACAGACATGGATTAATAACATTAAAAATGAGGTAAATAACCTACTACAACCCATAAACTACATCAACAATGAATTATCATTTTTGACAGAGTCAATATCAGTATAAATAACTTAAATTCAAGTAAAAATTGAAACCCATAAAGCTAAAGCAGAAACTTCTATGCTCATAAGGTCTGCTCCTCCCGCCTCGGCAGGGACCGCTTCCCCCAAAAAGGTCATGTGCGGCGTGAATTTAAATTAATCGGACTTCAATACGGAATCGAAGCCCGGAGCGATTACCTGCCAAAGTGTTGCTTCGACGCCCTTAACTGAATTGACTCCGCGCTGTATTTCTCGTGCCATAGTCTCCACATGGCCATAAAGTGAGTAATACCTACCATTCAAATTATGAAAAACAAAAGATTATTAACACAGAGAAGACAGATGCTATTGCAAATTCATTCATTTATTCACTTAAATAAGGAGGCGATCACTTACACTACGTAGACCTTAGTTGTTGCCATAGTTTGATGATCAAATTAAACCCTCAATTGGAAATTGCCCCAAATATAATTGGCTTAGAAATTAACAACAGCTTCTTCCGATCCCCCAAATTACTCATACACTTCAACACGCAAGTGATTTAGTCCATCAAAGGAGGTATTCGAAAGTTTCAGCCACGTGGCAAGACCTTATCATTTTGTTTGGCTATTGCTAGGTGTCCGTGACCCTTGTTGCGTCCATATTTAATTAGAATTGAAAATTTCATTTTTTGTGCCAACGCTTTAAAAGATACAAATTTATATATTTTAGCATATGTGTTCTAACATAAACTTATATGTTATCTATTATTCATGTGTTTCTGATATGCAATAAGGTTTTTACGTAATTTACAAGTCATCAAAAAGGTAAGTTGTATCCATCTTTAGTTTTGGTTTTGCCCGCAGTGACCTGGCAATTTGTCTTTTTGCAAATTGGATAGAGTCGGGTGGTGGCAAATGGACGGATTGAAAATGGGTCAACATAAAATGGGTAATAATTTAACCTGCTCATATTTGATATGGGTAAAAATGGATTGGGTTAGAAATAGATTGGGTAAAATACTAGTTTACCCATATTTTCATGAGTAAATAGTACTCTACTTAAGAATTCAACATGGAGAAAATAAAAAAATGAAAAATGTTGAAAATGCTTCATTAGTTTTATTGTATCATAAAAATAAAAAAATAAAAATCCTATAACTTTTCAATATAAAATGAAATTATGTAATAACAAGGGGAAAATATTTTAAATTTCAAAGTAAATTAATATTTGCATTTTAGGACTAAAACATGCTTAATGCACTTTAAGCAATGTCAATACTAATACATGATTTGCTTATTTTACACTATGTATTTATTATCCAATATAAAACTAAACAAATAAAAAAATATAATTATAAGTAACAAAAGAAATGTATATTTAAAATATATTTTTTTGGAGGGCCAAAGACTTCACCTTTTCAATTATAATGAAAAATAATTAGTTCTATAGAAGAACATAAAAAGCAAGAGAAATTACAATATTTTTAGTGATATCATGAATTTATAGTGAATAAAAGTTAGAAGCTTTACTCATTTGACTAATTCATACTTTATCCATATTTTACCCATAATTTATTCATATTTTACCCATACTTTTGTGGGTTAAATATGGATATCAACCCATATTTTACTCGTATAAAAAATCACTCACCCAACCCATTAAAATATGAGCGAGTTGGACGGGTTACCAAAATTTGGGCTCATTTTACCGCACTAGATAGGACTTATAAATATGAAGGTATTATTTTATTTAAAAAATAAGTTTTAATTATGCGAGTAAATATTAATATACGTGTTAAATGATAAACAAAAAAAAAATAACACTATAAATAATGCACTTATTCATGATGCAATGCATATACAAGCATGAATTAATGTATCTTTTCTTACGTACAAAACTTATACACGTTGGTGCACAAATTATTAATAGGCTATTCGATTTGAAACTGAGGAACGGTAGTACTTCAAATTAAATTAGGAAGTGTAATACTTTAAAGACAAGAAAGATGTTATTCGTCGAAAAATTACATTATGTAAATATTATAAAATATTTTTTAATTATATATAAATTGATAAGTATAATTTTAATAAAAGAGAAAAAAATTTAGTAGTAGTCATAAAAGGAGTTCAAAAGTTACTTTAAAATTCTTTTTTCCTTCCCGTTGATTCCCCCCGACAATCAAGCTGCACTTCCTTCTAACAAGTGGCTGAGAGTTAGCAAGCCAAGGTTG